>JASCYN010000051.1:0-22000 GCA_030408155.1 Lophura swinhoii
CACATCTTCTCCAAGAAATACCAGGTTTCCCCCTTGAAATAGGACCTTTTCACCCAGAAATACCTGTTTTATTCCCAAAATAGGACATTTTCTTCCAGAAATGCCAGGTTTCTCCCAAATATATCACATTTTCTCCAAGAAATACCAGGATTCCCCCTTGAAATAGCACCTTTTCACCCAGAAATACCTGTTTTATCCCCCAAATAGGACATTGTCTTCCAGATATGCCAGATTTCTCCCAAATATATCACATCTTCTCCAAGAAATACCAGGTTTCCCCCTTGAAATAGCACCTTTTCACCCAGAAGTGCCTGTTTTATCCCCCAAATAGGACATTTTCTTCCAGAAATGCCAGATTTCTCCCAAATATGTCACATCTTCTCCAAGAAATACCAGGTTTCCCCCTTGAAATAGGACCTTTTCACCCAGAAATACCTGTTTTATCCCCAAATAGGACATTTTCTTCCAGAAATGCCAGATTTCTCCCAACTATATCACATTTTCTCCAAGAAATACCAGGTTTCCCCCTTGAAATAGGACCTTTTCACCCAGAAATACCTGTTTTATCCCCAAAATAGGACATTTTCTTCCAGAAATGCCAGGTTTCTCCCAAATATAGAACATTTTCTCCAAGAAATACCAGGTTTCCCCCTTGAAATAGGACCTTTTCACCAAGAAATACCTGTTTTATCCCCCAAATAGGACATTTTCTTCCAGAAATGCCAGATTTCTCCCAAATATATCACATCTTCTCCAAGAAATACCAGGTTTCCCCCTTGAAATAGGACCTTTTCACCCACAAATACCTGTTTTATCCCCCAAATAGGACATTGTCTTCCAGAAATGCCAGATTCCTCCCAAATATATCACATCTTCTCCAAGAAATACCAGGTTTCCCCCTTGAAATAGCACCTTTTCACCCAGAAGTGCCTGTTTTATCCCCCAAATAGGACATTTTCATCCAGAAATGCCAGATTTCTCCCAAATATATCACATCTTCTCCAAGAAATAACAGGTTTCCCCCTTGAAATAGGACCTTTTCACACACAAATACCTGTTTGATCCCCCAAATAGGACATTTTCTTCCAGAAATGCCAGATTTCTCCCAAATATATCACATCTTCTCCAAGAAATACCAGGATTCCCCCTTGAAATAGGACCTTTTCACCCAGAAATACCTGTTTTATCCCCCAAATAGGACATTTTCTTCCAGAAATGCCAGGTTTCTCCCAAATATAGAACATTTTCTCCAAGAAATACCAGGTTTCCCCCTTGAAATAGGACCTTTTCACCCAGAAATACCTGTTTTATCCCCCAAATAGGACATTGTCTTCCAGAAATGCCAGATTCCTCCCAAATATATCACATCTTCTCCAAGAAATACCAGGTTTCCCCCTTGAAATAGCACCTTTTCACCCAGAAGTGCCTGTTTTATCCCCCAAATAGGACATTTTCTTCCAGAAATGCCAGATTTCTCCCAAATATATCACATCTTCTCCAAGAAATACCAGGATTCCTCCTGAAATAGGACCTTTTCTCCCACAAATACCTGTTTTATCCCCCAAATAGGATATTTTCTTCCAGAAATGCCAGATTTCTCCCAAATATATCACATCTTCTCCAAGAAATACCAGGATTCCTCCTTGAAATAGGACCTTTTCACCCAGAAATACCTGTTTTATCCCCCAAATAGGACATTTTCTTCCAGAAATGCCAGATTTCTCCCAAATATATCACATCTTCTCCAAGAAATACCAGGTTTCCTCCTTGAAATAGGACCTTTTCACCAAGAAATACCTGTTTTATCCCCCAAATAGGACATTTTCTTCCAGAAATGCCAGATTTCTCCCAAACATATCACATCTTCTCCAAGAAATACCAGGATTCCCCCTTGAAATAGGACCTTTTCACCCAGAAATACCTGTTTTATCCCCCAAATAGGACATTTTCATCCAGAAATGCCAGATTTCTCCCAAATATATCACATCTTCTCCAAGAAATACCAGGTTTCCCCCTTGAAATAGGACCTTTTCACCCAGAAATACCTGTTTTATTCCCAAAATAGGACATTTTCTTCCAGAAATGCCAGGTTTCTCCCAAATATATCACATTTTCTCCAAGAAATACCAGGTTTCCCCCTTGAAATAGGACCTTTTCACCCAGAAATACCTGTTTTATCCCCCAAATAGGACATTGTCTTCCAGAAATGCCAGATTTCTCCCAAATATATCACATCTTCTCCAAGAAATACCAGGTTTCCCCCTTGAAATAGCACCTTTTCACCCAGAAGTGCCTGTTTTATCCCCAAAATAGGACATTTTCTTCCAGAAATGCCAGATTTCTCCCAAATATGTCACATCTTCTCCAAGAAATACCAGGTTTCCCCCTTGAAATAGGACCTTTTCACCCAGAAATACCTGTTTTATCCCCAAATAGGACATTTTCTTCCAGAAATGCCAGATTTCTCCCAACTATATCACATTTTCTCCAAGAAATACCAGGTTTCCCCCTTGAAATAGGACCTTTTCACCCAGAAATACCTGTTTTATCCCCAAAATAGGACATTTTCTTCCAGAAATGCCAGGTTTCTCCCAAATATATCACATTTTCTCCAAGAAATACCAGGTTTCCCCCTTGAAATAGGACCTTTTCACCCAGAAATACCTGTTTTATCCCCCAAATAGGACATTTTCTTCCAGAAATGCCAGATTTCTCCCAAATGTAGAACATCTTATCCAAGAAATACCAGGTTTCCCCCTTGAAATAGGACCTTTTCACCCACAAATACCTGTTTTATCCCCCAAATAGGACATTGTCTTCCAGAAATGCCAGATTCCTCCCAAATATATCACATCTTCTCCAAGAAATACCAGGTTTCCCCCTTGAAATAGCACCTTTTCACCCAGAAGTGCCTGTTTTATCCCCAAATAGGACATTTTCATCCAGAAATGCCAGATTTCTCCCAAATATATCACATCTTCTCCAAGAAATACCAGGTTTCCCCCTTGAAATAGGACCTTTTCACCCACAAATACCTGTTTGATCCCCCAAATAGGACATTTTCTTCCAGAAATGCCAGATTTCTCCCAAATATATCACATCTTCTCCAAGAAATACCAGGTTTCCCCCTTGAAATAGGACCTTTTCACCCAGAAATACCTGTTTTATCCCCCAAATAGGACATTTTCTTCCAGAAATGCCAGGTCTCTCCCAAATATAGAACATTTTCTCCAAGAAATACCAGGTTTCCCCCTTGAAATAGGACCTTTTCACCCACAAATACCTGTTTTATCCCCCAAATAGGACATTGTCTTCCAGAAATGCCAGATTCCTCCCAAATATATCACATCTTCTCCAAGAAATACCAGGTTTCCCCCTTGAAATAGCACCTTTTCACCCAGAAGTGCCTGTTTTATCCCCCAAATAGGACATTTTCTTCCAGAAATACCAGATTTCTCCCAAATATATCACATCTTCTCCAAGAAATACCAGGATTCCTCCTGAAATAGGACCTTTTCTCCCACAAATACCTGTTTTATCCCCCAAATAGGATATTTTCTTCCAGAAATGCCAGATTTCTCCCAAATATATCACATCTTCTCCAAGAAATACCAGGTTTCCCCCCTGAAATAGGACCTTTTCACCCACAAATACCTGTTTTATCCCCCAAATAGGACATTTTCTTCCAGAAATGCCAGATTTCTCCAAAATATATCACATCTTCTCCAAGAAATACCAGGATTCCTCCTGAAATAGGACCTTTTCTCCCACAAATACCAGCCTTCTCCCTCCAAATAGGACATTTTCTTCCAGAAATGCCAGATTCCTCCCAAATATATCACATCTTCTCCAAGAAATACCAGGTTTCCCCCTTGAAATAGGACCTTTTCACCCAGAAATACCTGTTTTATCCCCCAAATAGGACATTTTCTTCCAGAAATGCCAGATTTCTCCCAAATATATCACATCTTCTCCAAGAAATACCAGCATTCCTCCTGAAATAGGACCTTTTCTCCCACAAATACCAGCCTTCTCCCCCCAAATAGGACATTTTCTTCCAGAAATGCCAGATTCCTCCCAAATATATCACATCTTCTCCAAGAAATACCAGGTTTCCCCCTTGAAATAGCACCTTTTCACTCAGAAGTGCCTGTTTTATCCCCCAAATAGGACATTTTCTTCCAGAAATGCCAGATTTCTCCCAAATATATCACATCTTCTCCAAGAAATACCAGGATTCCTCCTGAAATAGGACCTTTTCACCCAGAAATACCTGTTTTATCCCCAAAATAGGACAGTTGCTTCCAGAAATGCCAGATTTCTCCCAACTATATCACATCTTCTCCAAGAAATACCAGGTTTCCCCCTTGAAATAGGACCTTTTCACCCAGAAATACCTGTTTTATCCCCCAAATAGGTCATTTTCTTCCAGAAATACCAGCTTTCTCCCAAATATATCACATCTTCTCCAAGAAATACCAGGTTTCCTTCTTGAAATAGGACCTTTTCACCCAGAAATACCTGTTTTATCCCCCAAATAGGACAGTTTCTTCCAGAAATGCCAGATTTCTCCCAAATATATCACATCTTCTCCAAGAAATACCAGGTTTCCCCCTTGAAATAGGACCTTTTCACCCAGAATTACTTGTTTTAACCCCCAAATAGGACATTTTCTTCCAGAAATGCCAGATTTCTCCCAAATATATCACATCTTCTCCAAGAAATACCAGGTTTCCCCCTTGAGATAGGACCTTTTCACCCAGAAACACCTGTTTTATCCCCAAAATAGGACATTTTCTTCCAGAAATGCCAGATTTCTCCCAAATATATCACATCTTCTCCAAGAAATACGAGGATTCCTCCTGAAATAGAACATTTTCTCCCACAAATACCAGCCTTCTCCCCCCAAATAGGACATTTTCTTCCAGAAATGCCAGATTTCTCCCAAATATATCACATCTTCTCCAAGAAATACCAGGTTTCCCCCCTGAAATAGGACCTTTTCACCCAGAAATACCTGTTTTATCCCCCAAATAGGACATTTTCTTCCAGAAATGCCAGATTTCTCCAAAATATATCACATCTTCTCCAAGAAATACCAGGATTCCTCCTGAAATAGGACCTTTTCTCCCACAAATACCAGCCTTCTCCCTCCAAATAGGACAGTTTCTTCCAGAAATGCCAGATTCATCCCAAATATATCACATCTTCTCCAAGAAATACCAGGTTTCCCCCTTGAAATAGGACCTTTTCACCCAAAAAGACCTGATTCATCCCCAAAATAGGACATTTTCTTCCAGAAATGCCAGATTTCTCCCAAATATATCACATCTTCTCCAAGAAATACCAGGATTCCTCCTGAAATAGGACCTTTTCTCCCACAAATACCTGTTTTATCCCCCAAATAGGACATTTTCTTCCAGAAATGCCAGATTTCTCCCAAATATATCACATCTTCTCCAAGAAATACCAGGATTCCTCCTGAAATAGGACCTTTTCTCCCACAAATACCAGCCTTCTCCCCCCAAATAGGACGTTTTCTTCCAGAAATGCCAGATTCCTCCCAAATATATCACATCTTCTCCAAGAAATACCAGGTTTCCCCCTTGAAATAGGACCTTTTCACCCAGAAATACCTGTTTTATCCCCCAAATAGGACATTTTCTTCCAGAAATGCCAGATTTCTCCCAAATATATCACATCTTCTCCAAGAAATACCAGGTTTCCCCCTTGAAATAGGACCTTTTCACCCAGAAATACCTGTTTTATCCCCAAAATAGAACAGTTGCTTCCAGAAATGCCAGGTTTCTCCCAAATATATCACATCCTCTCCAAGAAATACCAGGATTCCTCCTGAAATAGAACCTTTTCTCCCACAAATACCAGCCTTCTCCCCCCAAATAGGACATTTTCTTCCAGAAATGCCAGATTTCTCCCAAATATATCACATCTTCTCCAAGAAATACCAGATATCCCCCTTGAAATAGGACCTTTTCACCCAGAAACACTGGTTTTATCCCCCAAATAGGACATGTTCTTCCAGAAATGCCAGATTTCTCCCAAATATATCACATCTTCTCCAAGAAATACCAGGTTTCCCCCTTGAAATAGGACCTTTTCACCCAGAAAGACCTGTTTTATCCCCCAAATAGGACAGTTTCTTCCAGAAATGCCAGATTTCTCCCAAATATATCACATCTTCTCCAAGAAATACCAGGATTCCTCCTGAAATAGGACCTTTTCTCCCAGAAATACCTGTTTTATCCCCCAAATAGGACATTTTCTTCCAGAAATGCCAGATTTCTCCCAAATATATCACATCTTCTCCAAGAAATACCAGGTTTCCCCCCTGAAATAGGACCTTTTCACCCAGAAATACCTGTTTTATCCCCCAAATAGGACATTTTCTTCCAGAAATGCCACATTTCTCCCAAATATATCACATCTTCTCCAAGAAATACCAGGATTCCTCCTGAAATAGGACCTTTTCTCCCACAAATACCAGCCTTCTCCCCCCAAATAGGACATTTTCTTCCAGAAATGCCAGATTCCTCCCAAATATATCACATCTTCTCCAAGAAATACCAGGTTTCCCCCTTGAAATAGGACCTTTTCACCCACAAATACCTGATTCATCCCCAAAATAGGACAGTTTCTTCCAGAAATGCCGGATTTCTCCCAAATATATCACATCTTCTCCAAGAAATACCAGCTTTCCCCCTTGAAATAGGACCTTTTCACCCAGAAATGCCTGTTTTATCCCCAAAATAGGACATTTTCTTCCAGAAATGCCAGATTTCTCCCAAATATATCACATCTTCTCCAAGAAATACCAGGATTCCTCCTTGAAATAGGACCTTTTCACCCAGAAAGACCTGTTTTATCCCTCAAATAGGACATTTTCTTCCAGAAATGCCAGATTTCTCCCAAATATATCACATCTTCTCCAAGAAATACCAGGTTTCCCCCTTGAAATAGGACCTTTTCACCCAGAAATACCTGTTTTATCCCCCAAATAGGACATTTTCTTCCAGAAATGCCAGATTTCTCCCAAATATATCACATCTTCTCCAAGAAATACCAGGTTTCCCCCTTGAAATAGGACCTTTTCACCAAGAAGTGCCTGTTTTATCCCCCAAATAGGACATTTTCTTCCAGAAATGCCAGATTTCTCCCAAATATATCACATCTTCCCCAAGAAATACCAGGATTCCTCCTTGAAATAGGACCTTTTCACCAAGAAATGCCTGTTTTATCCCCCAAATAGGACATTTTCTTCCAGAAATGCCAGATTACTCCCAAATATATCACATCTTCTCCAAGAAATACCAGGTTTCCCCCTTGAAATAGGACCTTTTCACCCAGAAAGACCTGTTTTATCCCCCAAATAGGACATTTTCATCCAGAAATGCCAGATTTCTCCCAAATAGATCACATCTTCTCCAAGAAATACCAGGTTTCCCCCTTGAAATAGGACCTTTTCACCCACAAATACCTGTTTTATCCCCCAAATAGGACATTTTCTTCCAGAAATGCCAGATTTCTCCCAAATATATCACATCTTCTCCAAGAAATACCAGGTTTCCCCCTTGAAATAGGACCTTTTCACCCAGAAATGCCAGTTTTATCCCCGAAATAGGACTTTTTCTTCCAGAAATGCCAGATTTCTCCCAAATATATCACATCTTCTCCAAGAAATACCAGGTTTCCCCCTTGAAATAGGACCTTTTCACCCACAAATACCTGTTTTATCCCCCAAATAGGACATTGTCTTCCAGAAATGCCAGATTCCTCCCAAATATATCACATCTTCTCCAAGAAATACCAGGTTTCCCCCTTGAAATAGCACCTTTTCACCCAGAAGTGCCTGTTTTATCCCCCAAATAGGACATTTTCATCCAGAAATGCCAGATTTCTCCCAAATATATCACATCTTCTCCAAGAAATAACAGGTTTCCCCCTTGAAATAGGACCTTTTCACCCACAAATACCTGTTTGATCCCCCAAATAGGACATTTTCTTCCAGAAATGCCAGATTTCTCCCAAATATATCACATCTTCTCCAAGAAATACCAGGTTTCCCCCTTGAAATAGGACCTTTTCACCCACAAATACCTGTTTTATCCCCAAAATAGGACAGTTGCTTCCAGAAATGCCAGATTTCTCCCAACTATATCACATCTTCTCCAAGAAATACCAGGTTTCCCCCTTGAAATAGGACCTTTTCACCCACAAATACCTGTTTTATCCCCCAAATAGGACATTTTCTTCCAGAAATGCCAGATTTCTCCCAAATATATCACATCTTCTCCAAGAAATACCAGGTTTCCCCCTTGAAATAGGACCTTTTCACCCAGAAAGACCTGATTCATCCCCAAAATAGGACATTTTCTTCCAGAAATGCCAGATTTCTCCCAAATATATCACATCTTCTCCAAGAAATACCAGCATTCCTCCTGAAATAGGACCTTTTCACCCACAAATACCAGCCTTCTCCCCCCAAATAGGACATTGTCTTCCAGAAATGCCAGATTTCTCCCAAATATATCACATCTTCTCCAAGAAATACCAGGTTTCCCCCTTGAAATAGGACCTTTTCACCCAGAAACACCTGTTTTATCCCCCAAATAGGACATTTTCTTCCAGAAATGCCAGATTTCTCCCAAATATATCACATCTTCTCCAAGAAATACCAGGATTCCTCCTGAAATAGGACCTTTTCTCCCACAAATACCAGCCTTCTCCCCCCAAATAGGACATTGTCTTCCAGAAATGCCAGATTTCTCCCAAATATATCACATCTTCTCCAAGAAATACCAGGTTTCCCCCTTGAAATAGGACCTTTTCACCCAGAAATACCTGTTTTATCCCCCAAATAGGACATTTTCTTCCAGAAATGCCAGATTTCTCCCAAATATATCACATCTTCTCCAAGAAATACCAGGTTTCCCCCTTGAAATAGGACCTTTTCACCCAGAAACACCTGTTTTATCCCCCAAATAGGACATTTTCTTCCAGAAATGCCAGATTTCTCCCAAATATATCACATCTTCTCCAAGAAATACCAGATATCCCCCTTGAAATAGGACCTTTTCACCCAGAAACACTGGTTTTATCCCCCAAATAGGACATTTTCTTCCAGAAATGCCAGATTTCTCCCAAATATACAATATCTTCTCCAAGAAATACCAGGTTTCCCCCTTGAAATAGGACCTTTTCACCCACAAATACCTGTTTTATCCCCCAAATAGGACATTTTCTTCCAGAAATGCCAGATTTCTCCCAAATAGATCACATCTTCTCCAAGAAATACCAGGATTCCTCCTGAAATAGGACCTTTTCTCCAAGAAATACCTGTTTTATCCCCCAAATAGGACATTTTCTTCCAGAAATGCCAGATTTCTCCCAAATAGATCACATCTTCTCCAAGAAATACCAGGTTTCCCCCCTGAAATAGGACCTTTTCACCCAGAAATACCTGTTTTATCCCCGAAATAGGACATTTTCTTCCAGAAATGCCAGATTTCTCCAAAATATATCACATCTTCTCCAAGAAATACCAGGATTCCTCCTGAAATAGGACCTTGTCTCCCACAAATACCAGCCTTCTCCCCCCAAATAGGACATTTTCTTCCAGAAATGCCAGATTTCTCCCAAATATATCACATCTTCTCCAAGAAATACCAGCTTTCCCCCTTGAAATAGGACCTTTTCACCCAGAAATGCCTGTTTTGTCCCCCAAGTTGGACATTTTCATCCAGAAATGCCAGATTTCTCCCAAATATATCACATCTTCTCCAAGAAATACCAGGATTCCTCCTTGAAATAGGACCTTTTCACCCAGAAATACCTGTTTTATCCCTCAAATAGGACATTTTCTTCCAGAAATGCCAGATTTCTCCCAAATATATCACATCTTCTCCAAGAAATACCAGGTTTCCCCCTTGAAATAGGACCTTTTCACCCAGAAATACCTGTTTTATCCCCCAAATAGGACATTTTCTTCCAGAAATGCCAGATTTCTCCCAAATATATCACATCTTCTCCAAGAAATACCAGGTTTCCCCCTTGAAATAGGACCTTTTCACCAAGAAGTGCCTGTTTTATCCCCCAAATAGGACATTTTCTTCCAGAAATGCCAGATTTCTCCCAAATATACAACATCTTCCCCAAGAAATACCAGGATTCCTCCTTGAAATAGGACCTTTTCACCAAGAAATGCCTGTTTTATCCCCCAAATAGGACATTGTCTTCCAGAAATGCCAGATTTCTCCCAAATATATCACATCTTGTCCAAGAAATACCAGGTTTCCCCCTTGAAATAGCACCTTTTCACCCACAAATACCTGTTTTATCCCCCAAATAGGACATTTTCTTCCAGAAATGCCAGATTTCTCCCAAATATATCACATCTTCTCCAAGAAATACCAGGTTTCCCCCTTGAAATAGGACCTTTTCACCCAGAAATACCTGTTTTATCCCCAAAATAGGACAGTTGCTTCCAGAAATGCCAGATTTCTCCCAACTATATAACATCTTCTCCAAGAAATACCAGGTTTCCCCCTTGAAATAGGACCTTTTCACCCACAAATACCTGTTTTATCCCCCAAATAGGTAATTTTCTTCCAGAAATGCCAGATTTCTCCCAAATATATCACATCTTCTCCAAGAAATACCAGGATTCCTCCTGAAATAGGACCTTTTCTCCCACAAATACCAGCCTTCTCCCCCCAAATAGGACGTTTTCTTCCAGAAATGCAAGATTCCTCCCAAATATATCACATCTTCTCCAAGAAATACCAGGTTTCCCCCTTGAAATAGGACCTTTTCACCCAGAAATGCCTGTTTAATCCCCAAAATAGGACATTGTCTTCCAGAAATGCCAGATTTCTCCCAAATATATCACATCTTCTCCAAGAAATACCAGGATTCCTCCTTGAAATAGGACCTTTTCACCCAGAAATGCCTGTTTTATCCCCCAAATAGGACATTTTCTTCCAGAAATGCCAGATTTCTCCCAAATATATCACATCTTCTCCAAGAAATACCAGGATTCCTCCTGAAATACGACGTTTTCTCCCAGAAATACCTGTTTTATCCCCCAAATAGGACATTTTCATCCAGAAATGCCAGATTTCTCCCAACTATATCACATCTTCTCCAAGAAATACCAGGTTTCCCCCTTGAAATAGGACCTTTTCACCCAGAAATACCTGTTTTATCCCCCAAATAGGACATTTTCTTCCAGAAATGCCAGATTTCTCCCAAATATATCACATCTTCTCCAAGAAATACCAGGTTTCCCCCTTGAAATAGGACCTTTTCACCCAGAAATACCTGTTTTATCCCCCAAATAGGTAATTTTCTTCCAGAAATGCCAGATTTCTCCCAAATATATCACATCTTCTCCAAGAAATACCAGGTTTCCCCCTTGAAATAGGACCTTTTCACCCAGAAATACCTGTTTTATCCCCAAAATAGAACAGTTGCTTCCAGAAATGCCAGGTTTCTCCCAAATATATCACATCTTCTCCAAGAAATACCAGGATTCCTCCTGATATAGGACCTTTTCTCCCTCAAATACCAGCCTTCTCCCCCCAAATAGGACGTTTTCTTCCAGAAATGCCAGATTCCTCCCAAATATATCACATCTTCTCCAAGAAATACCAGGTTTCCCCCTTGAAATAGGACCTTTTCACCCACAAATACCTGTTTCATCCCCCAAATAGGACATTTTCTTCCAGAAATGCCAGATTTCTCCCAAATATATCACATCTTCTCCAAGAAATACCAGGTTTCCCCCCTGAAATAGGACCTTTTCACCCAGAAATACCTGTTTTATCCCCCAAATAGGACATTTTCTTCCAGAAATGCCACATTTCTCCCAAATATATCACATCTTCTCCAAGAAATACCAGGATTCCTCCTGAAATAGGACCTTTTCTCCCACAAATACCAGCCTTCTCCCCCCAAATAGGACATTTTCTTCCAGAAATGCCAGATTCCTCCCAAATATATCACATCTTCTCCAAGAAATACCAGGTTTCCCCCTTGAAATAGGACCTTTTCACCCACAAATACCTGATTCATCCCCAAAATAGGACAGTTTCTTCCAGAAATGCCGGATTTCTCCCAAATATATCACATCTTCTCCAAGAAATACCAGCTTTCCCCCTTGAAATAGGACCTTTTCACCCAGAAATGCCTGTTTTATCCCCAAAATAGGACATTTTCTTCCAGAAATGCCAGATTTCTCCCAAATATATCACATCTTCTCCAAGAAATACCAGGATTCCTCCTTGAAATAGGACCTTTTCACCCAGAAAGACCTGTTTTATCCCTCAAATAGGACATTTTCTTCCAGAAATGCCAGATTTCTCCCAAATATATCACATCTTCTCCAAGAAATACCAGGTTTCCCCCTTGAAATAGGACCTTTTCACCCAGAAAGACCTGTTTTATCCCCCAAATAGGACATTTTCTTCCAGAAATGCCAGATTTCTCCCAAATATATCACATCTTCTCCAAGAAATACCAGGTTTCCCCCTTGAAATAGGACCTTTTCACCAAGAAGTGCCTGTTTTATCCCCCAAATAGGACATTTTCTTCCAGAAATGCCAGATTTCTCCCAAATATACAACATCTTCCCCAAGAAATACCAGGATTCCTCCTTGAAATAGGACCTTTTCACCAAGAAATGCCTGTTTTATCCCCCAAATAGGACATTTTCTTCCAGAAATGCCAGATTACTCCCAAATATATCACATCTTCTCCAAGAAATACCAGGTTTCCCCCTTGAAATAGGACCTTTTCACCCAGAAAGACCTGTTTTATCCCCCAAATAGGACATTTTCATCCAGAAATGCCAGATTTCTCCCAAATAGATCACATCTTCTCCAAGAAATACCAGGTTTCCCCCTTGAAATAGGACCTTTTCACCCAGAAATACCTGTTTTATCCCCCAAATAGGACATTTTCTTCCAGAAATGCCAGATTTCTCCCAAATATATCACATCTTCTCCAAGAAATACCAGGTTTCCCCCTTGAAATAGGACCTTTTCACCCAGAAATGCCAGTTTTATCCCCGAAATAGGACTTTTTCTTCCAGAAATGCCAGATTTCTCCCAAATATATCACATCTTCTCCAAGAAATACCAGGTTTCCCCCTTGAAATAGGACCTTTTCACCCAGAAATACCTGTTTTATCCCCCAAATAGGACATTTTCTTCCAGAAATGCCAGATTTCTCCCAAATATATCACATCTTCTCCAAGAAATACCAGGTTTCCCCCTTGAAATAGGACCTTTTCACCCAGAAATACCTGTTTTATCCCCCAAATAGGACATTTTCTTCCAGAAATGCCAGATTTCTCCCAAATATATCACATCTTCTCCAAGAAATACCAGGATTCCTCCTGAAATAGGACCTTTTCTCCCACAAATACCAGCCTTCTCCCCCCAAATAGGACATTGTCTTCCAGAAATGCCAGATTTCTCCCAAATATATCACATCTTCTCCAAGAAATACCAGGTTTCCCCCTTGAAATAGGACCTTTTCACCCACAAATACCTGTTTTATCCCCAAAATAGGACAGTTGCTTCCAGAAATGCCAGATTTCTCCCAACTATATCACATCTTCTCCAAGAAATACCAGGTTTCCCCCTTGAAATAGGACCTTTTCACCCACAAATACCTGTTTTATCCCCCAAATAGGACATTTTCTTCCAGAAATGCCAGATTTCTCCCAAATATATCACATCTTCTCCAAGAAATACCAGGTTTCCCCCTTGAAATAGGACCTTTTCACCCAGAAAGACCTGATTCATCCCCAAAATAGGACAGTTGCTTCCAGAAATGCCAGATTTCTCCCAAATATATCACATCTTCTCCAAGAAATACCAGCATTCCTCCTGAAATAGGACCTTTTCTCCCACAAATACCAGCCTTCTCCCCCCAAATAGGACATTGTCTTCCAGAAATGCCAGATTTCTCCCAAATATATCACATCTTCTCCAAGAAATACCAGGTTTCCCCCTTGAAATAGGACCTTTTCACCCAGAAACACCTGTTTTATCCCCCAAATAGGACATTTTCTTCCAGAAATGCCAGATTTCTCCCAAATATATCACATCTTCTCCAAGAAATACCAGGATTCCTCCTGAAATAGGACCTTTTCTCCCACAAATACCAGCCTTCTCCCCCCAAATAGGACATTGTCTTCCAGAAATGCCAGATTTCTCCCAAATATATCACATCTTCTCCAAGAAATACCAGGTTTCCCCCTTGAAATAGGACCTTTTCACCCAGAAATACCTGTTTTATCCCCCAAATAGGACATTTTCTTCCAGAAATGCCAGATTTCTCCCAAATATATCACATCTTCTCCAAGAAATACCAGGTTTCCCCCTTGAAATAGGACCTTTTCACCCAGAAACACCTGTTTTATCCCCCAAATAGGACATTTTCTTCCAGAAATGCCAGATTTCTCCCAAATATATCACATCTTCTCCAAGAAATACCAGGATTCCTCCTGAAATAGAACCTTTTCTCCCACAAATACCAGCCTTCTCCCCCCAAATAGGACATTTTCTTCCAGAAATGCCAGATTTCTCCCAAATATATCACATCTTCTCCAAGAAATACCAGATATCCCCCTTGAAATAGGACCTTTTCACCCAGAAACACTGGTTTTATCCCCCAAATAGGACATTTTCTTCCAGAAATGCCAGATTTCTCCCAAATATACAATATCTTCTCCAAGAAATACCAGGTTTCCCCCTTGAAATAGGACCTTTTCACCCACAAATACCTGTTTTATCCCCAAAATAGGACATTTTCTTCCAGAAATGCCAGATTTCTCCCAAATAGATCACATCTTCTCCAAGAAATACCAGGATTCCTCCTGAAATAGGACCTTTTCTCCAAGAAATACCTGTTTTATCCCCCAAATAGGACATTTTCTTCCAGAAATGCCAGATTTCTCCCAAATAGATCACATCTTCTCCAAGAAATACCAGGTTTCCCCCCTGAAATAGGACCTTTTCACCCAGAAATACCTGTTTTATCCCCGAAATAGGACATTTTCTTCCAGAAATGCCAGATTTCTCCAAAATATATCACATCTTCTCCAAGAAATACCAGGATTCCTCCTGAAATAGGACCTTGTCTCCCACAAATACCAGCCTTCTCCCCCCAAATAGGACATTTTCTTCCAGAAATGCCAGATTCCTCCCAAATATATCACATCTTCTCCAAGAAATACCAGGTTTCCCCCTTGAAATAGGACCTTTTCACCCACAAATACCTGATTCATCCCCAAAATAGGACAGTTTCTTCCAGAAATGCCAGATTTCTCCCAAATATATCACATCTTCTCCAAGAAATACCAGCTTTCCCCCTTGAAATAGGACCTTTTCACCCAGAAATGCCTGTTTTGTCCCCCAAGTTGGACATTTTCATCCAGAAATGCCAGATTTCTCCCAAATATATCACATCTTCTCCAAGAAATACCAGGTTTCCCCCTTGAAATAGGACCTTTTCACTCACAAATACCTGTTTTATCCCCCAAATAGGACATTTTCTTCCAGAAATGCCAGATTTCTCCCAAATATATCACATCTTCTCCAAGAAATACCAGGTTTCCCCCTTGAAATAGGACCTTTTCACCCAGAAATACCTGTTTTATCCCCCAAATAGGACATTTTCTTCCAGAAATGCCAGATTTCTCCCAAATATATCACATCTTCTCCAAGAAATACCAGGTTTCCCCCTTGAAATAGGACCTTTTCACCAAGAAGTGCCTGTTTTATCCCCCAAATAGGACATTTTCTTCCAGAAATGCCAGATTTCTCCCAAATATACAACATCTTCCCCAAGAAATACCAGGATTCCTCCTTGAAATAGGACCTTTTCACCAAGAAATGCCTGTTTTATCCCCCAAATAGGACATTGTCTTCCAGAAATGCCAGATTTCTCCCAAATATATCACATCTTGTCCAAGAAATACCAGGTTTCCCCCTTGAAATAGCACCTTTTCACCCACAAATACCTGTTTTATCCCCCAAATAGGACATTTTCTTCCAGAAATGCCAGATTTCTCCCAAATATATCACATCTTCTCCAAGAAATACCAGGTTTCCCCCTTGAAATAGGACCTTTTCACCCAGAAATACCTGTTTTATCCCCAAAATAGGACAGTTGCTTCCAGAAATGCCAGATTTCTCCCAACTATATAACATCTTCTCCAAGAAATACCAGGTTTCCCCCTTGAAATAGGACCTTTTCACCCACAAATACCTGTTTTATCCCCCAAATAGGTAATTTTCTTCCAGAAATGCCAGATTTCTCCCAAATATATCACATCTTCTCCAAGAAATACCAGGATTCCTCCTGAAATAGGACCTTTTCTCCCACAAATACCAGCCTTCTCCCCCCAAATAGGACGTTTTCTTCCAGAAATGCAAGATTCCTCCCAAATATATAACATCTTCTCCAAGAAATACCAGGTTTCCCCCTTGAAATAGGACCTTTTCACCCAGAAATGCCTGTTTAATCCCCCAAATAGGACATTTTCTTCCAGAAATGCCAGATTTCTCCCAAATATATCACATCTTCTCCAAGAAATACCAGGATTCCTCCTTGAAATAGGACCTTTTCTCCCACAAATACCAGCCTTCTCCCCCCAAATAGGACATTGTCTTCCAGAAATGCCAGATTTCTCCCAAATATATCACATCTTCTCCAAGAAATACCAGGATTCCTCCTTGAAATAGGACCTTTTCACCCAGAAATGCCTGTTTTATCCCCCAAATAGGACATTTTCTTCCAGAAATGCCAGATTTCTCCCAAATATATCACATCTTCTCCAAGAAATACCAGGATTCCTCCTGAAATACGACGTTTTCTCCCAGAAATACCTGTTTTATCCCCCAAATAGGACATTTTCATCCAGAAATGCCAGATTTCTCCCAACTATATCACATCTTCTCCAAGAAATACCAGGTTTCCCCCTTGAAATAGGACCTTTTCACCCAGAAATACCTGTTTTATCCCCCAAATAGGACATTTTCTTCCAGAAATGCCAGATTTCTCCCAAATATATCACATCTTCTCCAAGAAATACCAGGTTTCCCCCTTCAAATAGGACCTTTTCACCCAGAAAGACCTGTTTTATCCCCCAAATAGGTAATTTTCTTCCAGAAATGCCAGATTTCTCCCAAATATATCACATCTTCTCCAAGAAATACCAGGTTTCCCCCTTGAAATAGGACCTTTTCACCCAGAAATACCTGTTTTATCCCCAAAATAGAACAGTTGCTTCCAGAAATGCCAGGTTTCTCCCAAATATATCACATCTTCTCCAAGAAATACCAGGATTCCTCCTGATATAGGACCTTTTCTCCCTCAAATACCAGCCTTCTCCCCCCAGATAGGACGTTTTCTTCCAGAAATGCCAGATTCCTCCCAAATATATCACATCTTCTCCAAGAAATACCAGGTTTCCCCCTTGAAATAGGACCTTTTCACCCAGAAAGACCTGTTTTATCCCCCAAATAGGACATTTTCTTCCAGAAATGCCAGATTTCTCCCAAATATATCACATCTTCTCCAAGAAATACCAGGATTCCTCCTGAAATAGGACCTTTTCTCCCAGAAATACCTGTTTTATCCCCCAAATAGGACATTTTCTTCCAGAAATGCCACATTTCTCCCAAATATATCACATCTTCTCCAAGAAATACCAGGTTTCCCCCTTGAAATAGGACCTTTTCACCCAGAAATACCTGTTTTATCCCCCAAATAGGACATTTTCTTCCAGAAATGCCAGATTTCTCCCAAATATATCACATCTTCTCCAAGAAATACCAGGTTTCCCCCTTGAAATAGGACCTTTTCACCAAGAAGTGCCTGTTTTATCCCCCAAATAGGACATTTTCTTCCAGAAATGCCAGATTTCTCCCAAATATACAACATCTTCCCCAAGAAATACCAGGATTCCTCCTTGAAATAGGACCTTTTCACCAAGAAATGCCTGTTTTATCCCCCAAATAGGACATTGTCTTCCAGAAATGCCAGATTTCTCCCAAATATATCACATCTTGTCCAAGAAATACCAGGTTTCCCCCTTGAAATAGCACCTTTTCACCCACAAATACCTGTTTTATCCCCCAAATAGGACATTTTCTTCCAGAAATGCCAGATTTCTCCCAAATATATCACATCTTCTCCAAGAAATACCAGGTTTCCCCCTTGAAATAGGACCTTTTCACCCAGAAATACCTGTTTTATCCCCAAAATAGGACAGTTGCTTCCAGAAATGCCAGATTTCTCCCAACTATATAACATCTTCTCCAAGAAATACCAGGTTTCCCCCTTGAAATAGGACCTTTTCACCCACAAATACCTGTTTTATCCCCCAAATAGGTAATTTTCTTCCAGAAATGCCAGATTTCTCCCAAATATATCACATCTTCTCCAAGAAATACCAGGATTCCTCCTGAAATAGGACCTTTTCTCCCACAAATACCAGCCTTCTCCCCCCAAATAGGACGTTTTCTTCCAGAAATGCAAGATTCCTCCCAAATATATAACATCTTCTCCAAGAAATACCAGGTTTCCCCCTTGAAATAGGACCTTTTCACCCAGAAATGCCTGTTTAATCCCCCAAATAGGACATTTTCTTCCAGAAATGCCAGATTTCTCCCAAATATATCACATCTTCTCCAAGAAATACCAGGATTCCTCCTTGAAATAGGACCTTTTCTCCCACAAATACCAGCCTTCTCCCCCCAAATAGGACATTGTCTTCCAGAAATGCCAGATTTCTCCCAAATATATCACATCTTCTCCAAGAAATACCAGGATTCCTCCTTGAAATAGGACCTTTTCACCCAGAAATGCCTGTTTTATCCCCCAAATAGGACATTTTCTTCCAGAAATGCCAGATTTCTCCCAAATATATCACATCTTCTCCAAGAAATACCAGGATTCCTCCTGAAATACGACGTTTTCTCCCAGAAATACCTGTTTTATCCCCCAAATAGGACATTTTCATCCAGAAATGCCAGATTTCTCCCAACTATATCACATCTTCTCCAAGAAATACCAGGTTTCCCCCTTGAAATAGGACCTTTTCACCCAGAAATACCTGTTTTATCCCCCAAATAGGACATTTTCTTCCAGAAATGCCAGATTTCTCCCAAATATATCACATCTTCTCCAAGAAATACCAGGTTTCCCCCTTCAAATAGGACCTTTTCACCCAGAAAGACCTGTTTTATCCCCCAAATAGGTAATTTTCTTCCAGAAATGCCAGATTTCTCCCAAATATATCACATCTTCTCCAAGAAATACCAGGTTTCCCCCTTGAAATAGGACCTTTTCACCCAGAAATACCTGTTTTATCCCCAAAATAGAACAGTTGCTTCCAGAAATGCCAGGTTTCTCCCAAATATATCACATCTTCTCCAAGAAATACCAGGATTCCTCCTGATATAGGACCTTTTCTCCCTCAAATACCAGCCTTCTCCCCCCAGATAGGACGTTTTCTTCCAGAAATGCCAGATTCCTCCCAAATATATCACATCTTCTCCAAGAAATACCAGGTTTCCCCCTTGAAATAGGACCTTTTCACCCAGAAAGACCTGTTTTATCCCCCAAATAGGACATTTTCTTCCAGAAATGCCAGATTTCTCCCAAATATATCACATCTTCTCCAAGAAATACCAGGATTCCTCCTGAAATAGGACCTTTTCTCCCAGAAATACCTGTTTTATCCCCCAAATAGGACATTTTCTTCCAGAAATGCCAGATTTCTCCCAAATATATCACATCTTCTCCAAGAAATACCAGGTTTCCCCCCTGAAATAGGACCTTTTCACCCAGAAATACCTGTTTTATCCCCCAAATAGGACATTTTCTTCCAGAAATGCCAGATTTCTCCAAAATATATCACATCTTCTCCAAGAAATACCAGGATTCCTCCTGAAATAGGACCTTTTCTCCCACAAATACCAGCCTTCTCCCCCCAAATAGGACATTTTCTTCCAGAAATGCCAGATTCCTCCCAAATATATCACATCTTCTCCAAGAAATACCAGGTTTCCCCCTTGAAATAGGACCTTTTCACCCACAAATACCTGATTCATCCCCCAAATAGGACAGTTTCTTCCAGAAATGCCAGATTTCTCCCAAATATATCACATCTTCTCCAAGAAATACCAGGTTTCCCCCTTGAAATAGGACCTTTTCACCAAGAAGTGCCTGTTTTATCCCCCAAATAGGACATTTTCTTCCAGAAATGCCAGATTTCTCCCAAATATATCACATCTTCCCCAAGAAATACCAGGATTCCTCTTTGAAATAGGACCTTTTCACCCAGAAATACCTGTTTTATCCCCCAAATAGGACATTTTCTTCCAGAAATGCCAGATTTCTCCCAAATATATCACATCTTCTCCAAGAAATACCAGGTTTCCCCCTTGAAATAGGACCTTTTCACCCAGAAAGACCTGTTTTATCCCCCAAATAGGACATTTTCATCCAGAAATGCCAGATTTCTCCCAAATATATCACATCTTCTCCAAGAAATACCAGGTTTCCCCCTTGAAATAGGACCTTTTCACCCACAAATACCTGTTTTATCCCCCAAATAGGACATCTTCTTCCAGAAATGGCAGATTTCTCCCAAATATATCACATCTTCTCCAAGAAATACCAGGTTTCCCCCTTGAAATAGGGCCTTTTCACCCAGAAATGCCAGTTTTATCCCCGAAATAGGACTTTTTCTTCCAGAAATGCCAGATTTCTCCCAAATATATCACATCTTCTCCAAGAAATACCAGGTTTCCCCCTTGAAATAGGAGCTTTTCACCCAGAAATACCTGTTTTATCCCCAAAATAGGACATTTTCTTCCAGAAATACCAGATTTCTCCCAGATATAGAAAATTTTCTCCAAGAAATACCAGGTTTCCCCCTTCAAATAGGACCTTTTCACCCACAAATACCTGTTTTATCCCCCAAATAGGACATTTTCTTCCAGAAATGCCAGATTTCTCCCAAATATATCACATCTTCTCCAAGAAATACCAGGATTCCTCCTGAAATAGGACTTTTTCTCCCAGAAATACCAGCCTTCTCCCCCCAAATAGGACATTGTCTTCCAGAAATGCCAGATTCCTCCCAAATATATCACATCTTGTCCAAGAAATACCAGGTTTCCCCCTTGAAATAGCACCTTTTCACCCAGAAGTGCCTGTTTTATCCCCCAAATAGGACATTTTCTTCCAGAAATGCCAGATTTCTCCCAAATATATCACATCTTCTCCAAGAAATACCAGGATTCCTCCTGAAATAGGACCATTTCTCCCACAAATACCTGTTTTATCCCCCAAATAGGACATTTTCTTCCAGAAATGCCAGATTTCTCCCAAATATATCACATCTTCTCCAAGAAATACCAGGATTCCTCCTGAAATAGGACCGTTTCACCCACAAATACCTGTTTTATCCCCAAAATAGGACAGTTGCTTCCAGAAATGCCACATTTCTCCCAACTATATCACATCTTCTCCAAGAAATACCAGGTTTCCCCCTTGAAATAGGACCTTTTCACCCACAAATACCTGTTTTATCCTCCAAATAGGACATTTTCTTCCAGAAATGCCAGATTTCTCCCAAATAGATCACATCTTCTCCAAGAAATACCAGGATTCCTCCTGAAATAGGACCTTTTCTCCCACAAATACCAGCCTTCTCCCCCCAAATAGGACGTTTTCTTCCAAAAATGCAAGATTCCTCCCAAATATATCACATCTTCTCCAAGAAATACCAGGTTTCCCCCTTGAAATAGGACCTTTTCACCCAGAAATACCTGTTTTATCCCCCAAATAGGACATTTTCTTCCAGAAATGCCAGATTTCTCCCAAATATATCACATCTTCCCCAAGAAATACCAGGATTCCTCCTTGAAATAGGACCTTTTCACCAAGAAATGCCTGT
>JASCYN010000132.1:0-50000 GCA_030408155.1 Lophura swinhoii
CCTTTTCCCCAACAAAACCTCTTTTATCCCCAAAATAGGACAGTTTCTTCCTGACATGCCACATTTCTCCCAAATATATCACATCTTCTCCAAGAAATACCAGCTTTCCCCCTTCAAATAGGACCTTTTCACCCACAAATACCTCTTTTATCCCCAAAATAGGACAGTTTTTTCCAGACATGCCACATTTCTCCCAAATATATCACATCTTCTCCAAGAAATACCAGGGTTACCCCTTCAATTAGGACCTTTTCTCCATGAAATACCTCTTTTAACCCCAAAAGAGGACATTTTCTTCCAGAAATGCCACATTTCTCCCAAATATATCACATCTTCTCCAAGAAATACCACGTTTCCCCCTTCTAATAGGACCTTTTCAACCACTAATACCTGTTTTATCCCCAAAAGAGGACAGTTTCTTCCAGAAATGCCACATTTCTCCCAAATATATCACATCTTCTCCAAGAAATGCCAGGATTCCTCCTGAAAGAGGACCTTCTCACCCAAAACTACCAGCCTTCTCCCCCCAAATTGGACATTTTCTTCCAGAAAGGACACATTTCTCCCAAATATATCACATCTTCTCCAAGAAATACCAGGATTCCTCCTGAAATAGGACCTTCTCACCCAAAACTACCAGCCTTCTCCCCCCAAATTGGACATTTTCTTCCAGAAAGGCCACATTTCTCCCAAACATATCACATCTTCTCCATGAAATACCAGCTTTCCCCCTTCAAATAGGACCTTTACTCCCACAAATACCTCTTTTATCCCCAAAAGAGGACAGTTTCTTCCTGACATGCCACATTTCTCCGAAATATATCACATCTTCTCCAAGAAATACCAGGTTTCCCCCTTCAAATAGGACCTTTTCACCCACAAATACCTGTTTTATCCCCAAAAGAGGACAGTTTCTTCCAGACATGCCACATTTCTCCCAAATAGATCACATCTTCTCCAAGAAATACCAGCTTTCCCCCTTCAAATAGGAACTTTTCACCCACAAATACCTCTTTTATCCCCAAAAGAGGACAGTTTCTTCCAGAAATGCCACATTTCTCCCAAATAGATCACATCTTCTCCAAGAAATACCAGGTTTCCCCCTGCAAATAGGACCTTTTCACCCACAAATACCTCTTTTATCCCCAAAAGAGGACAGTTTCTTCCAGACATGCCACATTTCTCCCAAATAGATCACATCTTCTCCAAGAAATACCAGCTTTCCCCCTTCAAATAGGAACTTTTCACCCACAAATACCTCTTTTATCCCCAAAAGAGGACAGTTTCTTCCAGAAATGCCACATTTCTCCCAAATAGATCACATCTTCTCCAAGAAATACCAGCTTTCCCCCTGCAAATAGGACCTTTTCACCCACAAATACCTCTTTTATCCCCAAAAGAGGACAGTTCCTTCCTGAAATGCCACATTTCTCCCAAATATATCACATCTTCTCCAAGAAATACCAGGATTACTCCTGAAAAAGGACCTTTTCACCCACAAATACCTCTTTTATCCCTCAAATAGGACAGTTTCTTCCAGAAATGCCACATTTCTCCCAAATATATCACATCTTCTCCAAGAAATACCACGTTTCCCCCTTCAAATAGGACCTTTTCACCCACAAATACCTCTTTTATCCCCAAAATAGAACAGTTACGTCCAGAAATGCCACATTTCTCCCAAACATATCACATCTTCTCCAAGAAATACCACGTTTCCTCCTTGAAATAGGACCTTTTCACCCACAAATACCTCTTGTATCCCCAAAAGAGGACAGTTTCTTCCAGACATGCCACATTTCTCCCAAATAGATCACATCTTCTCCAAGAAATACCAGCTTTCCCCCTTCAAATAGGACCTTTTCACCCACAAATACCTCTTTTATCCCCAAAAGAGGACAGTTTCTTCCAGAAAGGCCACATTTCTCCCAAACATATCACATCTCCTCCAGGAAATACCATTATTCCTCCTGAAATAGGAAATTTTCTCCCACAAATACCACCCTTCTCCCACCAAATAGGACATTTTCTTCCAGACATGCCACATTTCTCCCAAATATATCACATCTTCTCCAAGAAATACCAGCTTTCCCCCTTCAAATAGGAAATTTTCACCCACAAATACCTCTTTTATCCCCAAAAGAGGACAGTTTTTTCCAGAAAGGCCACATTTCTCCCAAATATATCACATCTTCTCCAAGAAATACCAGGGTTACCCCTTCAATTAGGACCTTTTCTCCATGAAATACCTCTTTTAACCCCAAAAGAGGACATTTTCTTCCAGAAATGCCACATTTCTCCCAAATATATCACATCTTCTCCAAGAAATACCACGTTTCCCCCTTCTAATAGGACCTTTTCAACCACTAATACCTGTTTTATCCCCAAAAGAGGACAGTTTCTTCCAGAAATGCCACATTTCTCCCAAATATATCACATCTTCTCCAAGAAATGCCAGGATTCCTCCTGAAAGAGAACCTTCTCACCCAAAACTACCAGCCTTCTCCCCCCAAATTGGACATTATCTTCCAGAAAGGACACATTTCTCCCAAATATATCACATCTTCTCCAAGAAATACCACGTTTCCCCCTTCAAATAGGACCTTCTCACCCAAAACTACCAGCCTTCTCCCCCCTAATAGGACAGTTTCTTCCAGAAAGGCCACATTTCTCCCAAACATATCACATCTTCTCCATGAAATACCAGCTTTCCCCCTTCAAATAGGACCTTTACTCCCACAAATACCTCTTTTATCCCCAAAAGAGGACAGTTTCTTCCTGACATGCCACATTTCTCCCAAATATATCACATCTTCTCCAAGAAATACCAGGATTCCCCCTTCAAATAGGACCTTTTCACCCACAAATACCTGTTTTATCCCCAAAAGAGGACAGTTTCTTCCAGACATGCCACATTTCTCCCAAATAGATCACATCTTCTCCAAGAAATACCAGCTTTCCCCCTTCGAATAGGAACTTTTCTCCCACAAATACCTCTTTTATCCCCAAAATAGGACAGTTTCTTCCAGAAATGCCACATTTCTCCCAAATATATCACATCTTCTCCAAGAAATACCAGCTTTCCCCCTTCAAATAGGACCTTGTCACCCACAAATACCTCTTTATCCCTCAAATAGGACAGTTTCTTGCAGACATGCCACATTTCTCCCAAATATATCACATCTTCTCCAAGAAATACCAGGATTCCTCCTGAAAGAGGACCTTTTCACCCACAAATACCGGCCTTCTCCACCCAAATAGGACAGTTTCTTAGAGAAATGCCACATTTCTCCCAAACATATCACATCTTCTCCAAGAAATACCAGCTTTCCCCCTTCAAATAGGACCTTTTCACCCACAAATACCTCTTTTATCCCCAAAAGAGGACAGTTTCTTCCAGAAAGGCCACATTTCTCCCAAACATATCACATCTCCTCCAAGAAATACCAGCTTTCCCCCTTCAAATAGGACCTTTTCACCCACTAATAGCAGGCTTCTCCCCCCAGATAGGACAGTTTCTTAGAGAAATGCCACATTTCTCCCAAATAGATCACATCTTCTCCAAGAAATACCAGCTTTCCCCCTTCAAATAGGACCTTCTCACCCACATATACCACTTTTATCCCCAAAATAGGACAGTTTCTTCCAGAAATGCCACATTTCTCCCAAATATATCACATCTTCTCCAAGAAATACCAGGTTTCCCCCTTCAAATAGGACCTTTTCACCCACAAATACCTGTTCTATCCCCATAAGAGGACAGTTTCTTCCAGACATGCCACATTTCTCCCAAATGCAGCACATCTTCTCCAAGAAATACCAGGTTTCCCCCTTCAAATAGGACCTTTTCACCCACCAATACCTGTTTTATCCCCAACAGAGGACAGTTTCTTCCAGAAATGCCATATTTCTCCCAAACATATCACATCTTCTCCAAGAAATACCAGGTTTCCCCCTTCAAATAGGACCTTTTCACCCACAAATACCTCTTTTATCCCCAAAATAGGACAGTTTCTTCCAGAAATGCCACATTTCTCCCAAACATATCACATCTCCTCCAAGAAATACCAGGATTCCTCCTGAAATAGGAACTTTTCTCCCACAAATACCACCCTTCTCCCCCCAAATAGGACATTTTCTTCCAGACATGCCACATTTCTCCAGAAAATATATCACAACTTCTCCAAGAAATACCAGGTTTTCCCCTGGAAATAGGACCTTTTCACCCACAAATACCTGTTCTATCCCCATAAGAGGACAGTTTCTTCCAGAAATGCCACATTTCTCCCAAATAGATCACATCTTCTCCAAGAAATACCAGTGTTCCCCCTTCAATTAGGACCTTTTCCCCAAAAAAACCTCTTTTATCCCCAAAAGAGGACAGTTTCTTCCAGGAATGCCACATTTCTCCCAAATATATCACATCTTCTCCAAGAAATACCAGCTTTCCCCCTTCAAATAGGACCTTCTCACCCACAAATACCTCTTTTATCCCCAAAAGAGGACAGTTTTTTCCAGACATGCCACATTTCTCCCAAATATATCACATCTTCTCCAAGAAATACCAGGGTTCCCCCTTCAATTAGGACCTTTTCTCCATGAAATACCTCTTTTATCCCCAAAAGAGGACATTTTCTTCCAGAAATGCCACATTTCTCCCAAATAGATCACATCTTCTCCAAGAAATACCACGTTTCCCCCTTCAAATAGGACCTTTTCAACCACTAATACCTCTTTTATCCCCAAAAGAGGACAGTTTCTTCCAGAAATGCCACATTTCTTCCAAATATATCACATCTTCTCCAAGAAATGCCTGGATTCCTCCTGAAAGAGGACCTATTCACCCAAAACTACCAGCCTTCTCCCCCCAAATTGGACATTTTCTTCCAGACATGCCACATTTCTCCCAAATATATCACATCTTCTCCAAGAAATACCAGGATTCCTCCTGAAAGAGGACCTTCTCACCCAAAACTACCGGCCTTCTCCCCCCAAATTGGACATTTTCTTCCAGAAAGGCCACATTTCTCCCAAATAGATCACATCTTCTCCAAGAAATACCAGGTTTCCCCCTTCAAATAGGACCTTTTCACCCACAAATACCTGTTTTATCCCCAAAATAGGACAGTTTCTTCCAGAAATGCCACATTTCTCCCAAATATATCACCTCTTGTCCAAGAAATACCAGCTTTCCCCCTTCAAATAGGAACTTTTCACCCACAAATACCTCTTTTATCCCCAAAAGAGGACAGTTTCTTCCAGAAATGCCACATTTCTCCCAAATAGATCACATCTTCTCCAAGAAATACCAGGTTTCCCCCTTCAAATAGGACCTTTTCACCCACAAAAAATTCTTTTATCCCCAAAAGAGGACAGTTTCTTCCAGAAATGCCAGATTTCTCCCAAATATATCACATCTTCTCCAAGAAATACCAGGTTTCCCCCTTCAAATAGGACCTTTTCACCCACAAATACCTGTTATATCCCCAAAAGAGGACAGTTTCTTCCAGAAATGCCACATTTCTCCCAAATAGATCACATCTTCTCCAAGAAATACCAGGATTCCTCCTGAAAGAGGACCTTTTCTCCCACAAATACCAGCCTTCTCCCCCCAAATAGGACAGTTTCTTCCAGAAATGCCACATTTCTCCCAAACATATCACATCTTCTCCAAGAAATACCAGGATTCCCCCTGGAAATAGGACCTTTTCACCCACAAATACCTCTTTGATCCCCAAAAGAGGACAGTTTCTTCCAGAAATGCCACATTTCTCCCAAATATACCACATCTTCTCCAAGAAATACCAGCTTTCCTCCTTCAAAAAGGACCTTCTCACCCACAAATACCACCCTTCTCCCCCCAAATAGGACATTTTCTTCCAGACATGCCACATTTCTCCAAAAAATATATCACAACTTCTCCAAGAAATACCAGGTTTCCCCCTTCAAATAGGACCTTTTCACCCACAAATACCTCTTTTATCCCCAAAAGAGGACAGTTTCTTCCAGAAATGCCACATTTCTCCCAAATATATCACACCTTCTGCAAGAAATACCACGTTTCCAACTTCAAATAGGACCTTTTCCCCAACAAAACCTCTTTTATCCCCAAAATAGGACAGTTTCTGCCAGACATGCCACATTTCTCCCAAATATATCACATCTTCTCCAAGAAATACCAGCTTTCCCCCTTCAAATAGGACCTTTTCGCCCTCAAATACCTCTTTTATCCCCAAAAGAGGACAGTTTTTTCCAGACATGCCACATTTCTCCCAAATATATCACATCTTCTCCAAGAAATACCAGTGTTCCCCCTTCAATTTGGACCTTTTCTCCATGAAATACCTCTTTTAACCCCAGAAGAGGACATTTTCTTCCAGAAATGCCACATTTCTCCCAAATAGATCACATCTTCTCCAAGAAATACCACGTTTCCCCCTTCTAATAGGACCTTTTCAACCACTAATACCTGTTTTATCCCCAAATGAGGACAGTTTCTTCCAGAAATGCCACATTTCTCCCAAATATATCACATCTTCTCCAAGAAATTCCAGGATTCCTCCTGAAAGAGGACCTTCTCACCCAAAACTACCAGCCTTCTTCCCCCAAATTGGACATTTTCTTCCAGAAAGGCCACATTTCTCCCAAACATATCACATCTTCTCCATGAAATACCAGCTTTCCCCCTTCAAATAGGACCTTTTCTCCCACAAATACCTCTTTTATCCCCAAAAGAGGACAGTTTCTGTAAGACATGCCACATTTCTCCCAAATATATCACATCTTCTCCAAGAAATACCAGGTTTCCCCCTTCAAATAGGTCCTTTTCACCCACAAATACCAGTTTTATCCCCAAAAGAGGACAGTTTCTTCTAGACATGCCACATTTTTCCCAAATAGATCACCTCTTCTCCAAGAAATACCACGTTTCCCCCTTCAAATAGGACCTTTTCCCCAAAAAAACCTCTTTTATCCCCAAAATAGGACAGTTTCTTCCAGGAATGCCAGATTTCTCCCAAATATATCACATCTTCTACAAGAAATACCAGGTTTCCCCCTTCAAATAGGACCTTTTCACCCACAAATACCTCTTTTATCGCCAAAAGAGGACAGTTTCTTCCAGAAATGCCACATTTCTCCCAAATATATCACATCTTCTCCAAGAAATACCAGGGTTCCCCTTTCAATTAGGACCTTTTCTCCGTGAAATACCTCTTTTAACCCCAAAAGAGGACATTTTCTTCCAGAAATGCCACATTTCTCCCAAATAGATCACATGTTCTCCAAGAAATACCACGTTTCCCCCTTCTAATAGGACCTTTTCAACCACTAATACCTCTTTTATCCCCAAAAGAGGACAGTTTCTTCCAGAAATGCCACATTTCTTCCAAATATATCACATCTTCTCCAAGAAATGCCAGGATTCCTCCTGAAAGAGGACCTTCTCACCCAAAACTACCAGCCTTCGCCCCCCAAATTGGACATTTTCCTTCAGAAAGGCCACATTTCTCCCAAATATATCACATCTTCTTCAAGAAATACCAGGATTCCTCCTGAAATAGGACCTTCTCACCCAAAACTACGAGCCTTCTCCCCCCAAATTGGTCATTTTCTTCCAGAAAGGCCACATTTCTCCCAAACATATCACATCTTCTCCATGAAATACCAGCTTTCCCCCTTCAAATAGGACCTTTTCTCCCACAAATAGCTCTTTTATCCCCCAAATAGGACAGTTTCTGCCAGACATGCCACATTTCTCCCAAATATATCACATCTTCTCCAAGAAATACCAGGTTTCCCCCTTCAAATAGGACCTTTTCACCCACAAATACCTCTTTTATCCCCAAAAGAGGACAGTTTCTTCCAGACATGCCACATTTCTCCCAAATAGATCACATCTTCTCCAAGAAATACCAGCTTTCCCCCTTCAAATAGGAACTTTTCACCCACAAATACCTCTTTTATCCCCAAAATAGGACAGTTTCTTCCAGAAATGCCACATTTCTCCCAAATATATCACATCTTCTCCAAGAAATACCAGGTTTCCCCCTTCAAATAGGACCTTTTCTCCCACAAAAAATTCTTTTATCCCCAAAAGAGGACAGTTTCTTCCAGAAATGCCTGATTTCTCCCAAATATATCACATCTTCTCCAAGAAATACCAGCTTTCCCCCTTCAAATAGGACCTTTTCACCCACAAATACCTCTTTATCCCTCAAATAGGACAGTTTCTTCCAGACATGCCACATTTCTCCCAAATATATCACATCTTCTCCAAGAAATACCAGGATTCCTCCTGAAAGAGGACCTTTTCACCCAGAAATACCAGCCTTCTCCCCCCAAATAGGACAGTTTCTTAGAGAAATGCCACATTTCTCCCAAACATATCACATCTTCTCCAAGAAATACCACGTTTCCCCCTTCAAATAGGACCTTTTCTCCCACAAATACCTCTTTTATCCCCAAAATACGACAGTTTCTTCCAGAAATGGCACATTTCTCCCAAATATATCACATCTTCTCCAAGAAATACCAGCTTTCCCCCTTCAAATAGGACCTTTTCACCCACTAAAGCAGGCTTCTCCCCCCAAATAGGACAGTTTCTTCCAGAAATGCCACATTTCTCCCAAATAGATCACATCTTCTCCAAGAAATACCAGCTTTCCTCCTTCAAAAAGGACCTTCTCACCCACAAATACCACTTTTATCCCCAAAATAGGACAGTTTCTTCCAGACATACCACATTTCTCCCAAATATATCACATCTCCTTCAAGAAATACCAGCTTTCCCCCTTCAAATAGGACCTTTTCACCCACAAATACCTCTTTTATCCCCAAAAGAGGACAGTTTCTTCCAGAAATGCCACATTTCTCCCAAATATATCACATCTTCTCCAAGAAATACCAGGGTTCCCCCTTCAATTAGGAGCTTTTCTCCGTGAAATACCTCTTTTAACCCCAAAAGAGGACATTTTCTTCCAGAAATGCCACATTTCTCCCAAATAGATCACATCTTCTCCAAGAAATACCACGTTTCCCCCTTCAAATAGGACCTTTTCAACCACTAATACCTCTTTTATCCCCAAAAGAGGACAGTTTCTTCCAGAAATGCCCGATTTCTCCCAAATATATCACATCTTCTCCAAGAAATGCCAGGATTCCTCCTGAAAGAGGACCTTCTCACCCAAAACTACCAGCCTTCTCCCCCGAAATTGGACATTTTCTTTCAGAAAGGCCACATTTCTCCCAAATATAGCACATCTTCTCCAAGAAATACCAGGATTCCTCCTGAAAGAGGACCTTCTCACCCAGAAATACCAGCCTTCTCCCCCCAAATTGGACAGTTTCTTAGAGAAATACCTCATTTCTCCCAAACATATCACATCTTCTCCAAGAAATACCACGTTTCCCCCTTCAAATAGGACCTTTTCTCCCACAAATACCTCTTTTATCCCCAAAATACGACACTTTCTTCCAGAAATGGCACATTTCTCCCAAATAGATCACATCTTCTCCAAGAAATACCAGGTTTCCCCCTTCAAATAGGACCTTTTCACCCACAAATACCTGTTTTATCCCCAAAAGAGGACAGTTTCTTCCAGAAATGGCACATTTCTCCCAAACATATCACATCTCCTCCAAGAAATACCAGGATTCCTCCTGAAACAGGAACTTTTCTCCCACAAATACCACCCTTCTCCCCCCAAATAGGACATTTTCTTCCAGACATGCCACATTTCTCCAAAAAATATATCACAACTTCTCCAAGAAATACCAGGTTTTCCCCTGGAAATAGGACCTTTTCACCCACAAATACCTGTTCTATCCCCATAAGAGGACAGTTTCTTCCAGAAATGCCACATTTCTCCCAAATAGATCACATCTTCTCCAAGAAATACCAGCTTTCCCCCTTCAAATAGGACCTTTTCCCCAAAAAAACCTCTTTTATCCCCAAAAGAGGACAGTTTCTTCCAGGAATGCCAGATTTCTCCCAAATATATCACCTCTTCTACAAGAAATACCAGGTTTCCCCCTTCAAATAGGACCTTTTCACCCACAAATACCTCTTTTATCGCCAAAAGAGGACAGTTTCTTCCAGAAATGCCACATTTCTCCCAAATATATCACATCTTCTCCAAGAAATACCAGGGTTCCCCTTTCAATTAGGACCTTTTCTCCGTGAAATACCTCTTTTAACCCCAAAAGAGGACATTTTCTTCCAGAAATGCCACATTTCTCCCAAATAGATCACATGTTCTCCAAGAAATACCACGTTTCCCCCTTCTAATAGGACCTTTTCAACCACTAATACCTCTTTTATCCCCAAAAGAGGACAGTTTCTTCCAGAAATGCCACATTTCTTCCAAATATATCACATCTTCTCCAAGAAATGCCAGGATTCCTCCTGAAAGAGGACCTTCTCACCCAAAACTACCAGCCATCTCCCCCCAAATTGGACATTTTCCTTCAGAAAGGCCACATTTCTCCCAAATATATCACATCTTCTTCAAGAAATACCAGGATTCCTCCTGAAATAGGACCTTCTCACCCAAAACTACGAGCCTTCTCCCCCCAAATTGGACATTTTCTTCCAGAAAGGCCACATTTCTCCCAAACATATCACATCTTCTCCAAGAAATACCAGCTTTCCCCCTTCAAATAGGACCTTTTCACCCACAAATACCTCTTTTATCCCCAAAAGAGGACAGTTTCTGCCAGACATGCCACATTTCTCCCAAATATATCACATCTTCTCCAAGAAATACCAGGTTTCCCCCTTCAAATAGGACCTTTTCACCCACAAATACCTGTTTTATCCCCAAAAGAGGACAGTTTCTTCCAGACATGCCACATTTCTCCCAAATAGATCACATCTTCTCCAAGAAATACCAGCTTTCCCCCTTCAAATAGGAACTTTTCACCCACAAATACCTCTTTTATCCCCAAAAGAGGACAGTTTCTTCCAGAAATGCCACATTTCTCCCAAATATATCACATCTTCTCCAAGAAATACCAGGTTTCCCCCTTCAAATAGGACCTTTTCTCCCACAAAAAATTCTTTTATCCCCAAAAGAGGACAGTTTCTTCCAGAAATGCCTGATTTCTCCCAAATATATCACATCTTCTCCAAGAAATACCAGCTTTCCCCCTTCAAATAGGACCTTTTCAACCACAAATACCTCTTTATCCCTCAAATAGGACAGTTTCTTCCAGACATGCCACATTTCTCCCAAATATATCACATCTTCTCCAAGAAATACCAGGATTCCTCCTGAAAGAGGACCTTTTCACCCAGAAATACCAGCCTTCTCCCCCCAAATAGGACAGTTTCTTAGAGAAATGCCACATTTCTCCCAAACATATCACATCTTCTCCAAGAAATACCACGTTTCCCCCTTCAAATAGGACCTTTTCTCCCACAAATACCTCTTTTATCCCCAAAATACGACAGTTTCTTCCAGAAATGGCACATTTCTCCCAAATATATCACATCTTCTCCAAGAAATACCAGCTTTCCCCCTTCAAATAGGACCTTTTCACCCACTAAAGCAGGCTTCTCCCCCCAAATAGGACAGTTTCTTCCAGAAATGCCACATTTCTCCCAAATAGATCACATCTTCTCCAAGAAATACCAGCTTTCCTCCTTCAAAAAGGACCTTCTCACCCACAAATACCACTTTTATCCCCAAAATAGGACAGTTTCTTCCAGACATGCCACATTTCTCCCAAATATATCACATCTCCTTCAAGAAATACCAGCTTTCCCCCTTCAAATAGGACCTTTTCACCCACAAATACCTCTTTTATCCCCAAAAGAGGACAGTTTCTTCCTGACATGCCACATTTCTCCCAAATATATCACATCTTCTCCAAGAAATACCAGGGTTCCCCCTTCAATTAGGAGCTTTTCTCCGTGAAATACCTCTTTTAACCCCAAAAGAGGACAGTTTCTTCCAGAAATGCCACATTTCTCCCAAATATATCACATCTTCTCCAAGAAATACCACGTTTCCCCCTTCAAATAGGACCTTTTCAACCACTAATACCTCTTTTATCCCCAAAAGAGGACAGTTTCTTCCAGAAATGCCCGATTTCTCCCAAATATATCACATCTTCTCCAAGAAATGCCAGGATTCCTCCTGAAAGAGGACCTTCTCACCCAAAACTACCAGCCTTCTCCCCCCAAATTGGACATTTTCTTTCAGAAAGGCCACATTTCTCCCAAATATAGCACATCTTCTCCAAGAAATACCAGGATTCCTCCTGAAAGAGGACCTTCTCACCCAGAAATACCAGCCTTCTCCCCCCAAATTGGACAGTTTCTTAGAGAAATACCTCATTTCTCCCAAACATATCACATCTTCTCCAAGAAATACCAGCTTTCCCCCTTCAAATAGGACCTTTTCTCCCACAAATACCTCTTTTATCCCCAAAATACGACAGATTCTTCCAGAAATGCCACATTTCTCCCAAATATATCACATCTTCTCCAAGAAATACCAGCTTTCCCCCTTCAAATAGGATCTTTTCACCCACTAATAGCAGGCTTCTCCCCCCAAATAGGACAGTTTCTTCCAGAAATGCCACATTTCTCCCAAATAGATCACATCTTCTCCAAGAAATACCAGGTTTCCCCCTTCAAATAGGAACTTTTCACCCACAAATACCTCTTTTATACCCAAAATAGGACAGTTTCTTCCAGACATGCCACATTTCTCCCAAATATATCACATCTCCTTCAAGAAATACCAGCTTTCCCCCTTCAAATAGGACCTTTTCTCTCACAAATTCCTGTTTTATCCCCAAAACAGGACACTTTCTTCCAGAAATGCCACATTTCTTCCAAATATATCACATCTTCTCCAAGAAATACCACGTTTCCCCCTTCAAATAGTACCTTTTCACCCACAAAAAATTCATTTATCCCCAAAATAGGACAGTTTCTTCCTGACATGCCACATTTCTCCCAAATAGATCACATCTTCTCCAAGAAATACCAGCTTTCCCCCTTCAAATAGGACCTTTTCACCCACAAATACCTGTTTTATCCCCAAAAGAGGACAGTTTCTTCCAGAAATGCCTGATTTCTCCCAAACATATCACATCTTCTCCAAGAAATACCACGTTTCCCCCTTCAAATAGGACCTTTTCACCCACAAATACCTCTTTTATCCCCAAAAGAGGATAGTTTCTTCCAGAAATGGCACATTTCTCCCAAATAGATCACATCTTCTCCAAGAAATACCAGGATTCCTCCTGAAATAGGAACTTTTCTCCCACAAATACCACCCTTCTCCCCCCAAATAGGACATTTTCTTCCAGACATGCCACATTTCTCCAAAAAATATATCACATCTTCTCCAAGAAATACCAGGTATTCCCCTGGAAATAGGACCTTTTCACCCACAAATACCTCTTTTATCCCCAAAAGAGGACAGTTTCTTCCAGAAATGCCACATTTCTCCCAAATATATCACATCTTCTCCAAGAAATACCACGTTTCCCCCTTCAAATAGGACCTTTTCCCCAAAAAAACCTCTTTTATCCCCAAAAGAGGACAGTTTCTTCCAGGAATGCCAGGTTTCTCCCAAATATATCACATCTTCTCCAAGAAATACCACGTTTCCCCCTTCAAATAGGACCTTTTCACCCACAAATACCTCTTTTATCCCCAAAAGAGGACAGTTTTTTCCAGACATGCCACATTTCTCCTAAGTATATCACATCTTCTCCAAGAAATGCCAGGATTCCTCCTGAAAGAGGACCTTCTCACCCAAAACTACCAGCCTTCTCCCCCCAAATTGGACATTTTCTTCCAGAAAGGCCACATTTCTCCCAAATATATCACATCTTCTCCAAGAAATACCACGATTCCTCCTGAAATAGGACCTTCTCACCCAAAACTACCAGCCTTCTCCCCCCAAATTGGACATTTTCTTCCAGAAAGACCACATTTCTCCCAAATAGATCACATCTTCTCCAAGAAATACCAGGTTTCCCCCTTCAAATAGGACCTTTTCACCCACAAATACCTCTTTTATCCCCAAAATAGGACAGTTTCTTCCAGAAATGCCACATTTCTCCCAAATATATCACATCTACTCCATGAAATACCAGCTTTCCCCCTTCAAATAGGAACTTTTCACCCACAAATACCTGTTTTATGCCCAAAATATGACAGTTTCTTCCAGAAATGCCACATTTCTCCCAAATATACCACATCTTCTCCAAGAAATACCAGCTTTCCCCCTTCAAATAGGACCTTTTCACCCACAAATACCTGTTTTATCCCCAAAACAGGACAGTTTCTTCCAGAAATGCCACATTTCTCCCAAATATATCTATCTTCTCCAAGAAATACCAGCTTTCCCCCTTCAAATAGGAACTTTTCACCCACAAATACCTCTTTTATCCCCAAAAGAGGACAGTTTCTTCCAGAAAGGCCACATTTCTCCCAAATAGATCACATCTTCTCCAAGAAATACCAGCTTTCCCCCTTCAAATAGGACCTTGTCACCCACAAATACCTGTTTTATCCACAAAATACGACAGTTTCTTCCAGAAATGCCACATTTCTCCCAAATAGATCACATCTTCTCCAAGAAATACCAGGTTTCCCCCTTCAAATAGGACCTTTTCACCCACAAACACAAATACCTGTTTTATCCCCAAAAGAGGACAGTTTCTTCCAGAAATGCCTGATTTCTCCCTAATATATCACATCTTCTCCAAGAAATACCAGGTTTCCCCCTTCAAATAGGACCTTTTCACCCTCAAATACCTCTTTTATCCCCAAAAGAGGACAGTTTCTTCCAGAAATGGCACATTTCTCCCAAATAGATCACATCTTCTCCAAGAAATACCAGGATTCCTTCTGAAATAGGAACTTTTCTCCCACAAATACCACCCTTCTCCCCCCAAATAGGACATTTTCTTCCAGACATGCCACATTTCTCCCAAATATATCACATCTTCTCCAAGAAATACCACGTTTCCCCCTTCAAATAGGACCTTTTCCCCAAAAAAACCTCTTTTATCCCCAAAAGAGGACAGTTTCTTCCAGGAATGCCAGATTTCTCCCAAATATATCACATCTTCTCCAAGAAATACCAGGTTTCCCCCTTCAAATAGGACCTTTTCACCCACAAATACCTCTTTTATCCCCAAAAGAGGACATTTTTTTCCAGACATGCCACATTTCTCCCAAATATATCACATCTTCTCCAAGAAATACCAGCTTTCCCCCTTCAAATACGACCTTTTCAGCCACTAATACCTCTTTTATCCCCAAAAGAGGACAGTTTCTTCCAGAAAGGCCACATTTCTCCCAAATATATCACATCTTCTCCAAGAAATGCCAGGTTTCCTCCATAAAGAGGACCTTCTCACCCAAAACTAATAGCCTTCTCCCCCAAAATTGGACATTTTCTTCCAGAAAGGCCTCATTTCTCCCAAATATATCACATCTTCTCCAAGACATACCACGATTCCTCCTGAAATAGGACCTTCTCACCCAAAACTACCAGCCTTCTCCCCCCAAATTGGACGTTTTCTTCCAGAAAGGCCACATTTCTCCCAAATAGATCACATCTTCTCCAAGAAATACCAGCTTTCCCCCTTCAAATAGGACCTTTTCTCCCACAAATACCTGTTTTATCCCCAAAATAGGACAGTTTCTGCCAGACATGCCACATTTCTCCCAAATATATCACATCTTCTCCAAGAAATACCAGCTTTCCCCCTTCAAATAGGACCTTTTCACCCACAAATACCTCTTTGATCCCCAAAATAGGACAGTTTCTTCCAGAAATGCCACATTTCTCCCAAATATATCACATCTTCTCCAAGAAATACCACGTTTCCCCCTTCAAATAGGAACTTTTCACCCACAAATACCTCTTTTATCCCCAAAAGAGGACAGTTTCTTCCAGAAATGCCACATTTCTCCCAAATATACCACATCTTCTCCAAGAAATACCAGCTTTCCCCCTTCAAATAGGACCTTTTCACCAACAAATACCTGTTTTATCCCCAAAACAGGACAGTTTCTTCCAGAAATGCCACAATTCTCCCAAATATATCACATCTTCTCCAAGAAATACCAGCTTTCCCCCTTCAAATAGGAACTTTTCACCCAAAAATACCTCTTTTATCCCCAAAAGAGGACAGTTTCTTCCAGAAATGCCACATTTCTCCCAAATAGATCACATCTTCTACAAGAAATACCAGCTTTCCCCCTTCAAATAGGACCTTGTCACCCACAAATACCTGTTATATCCCCAAAATAGGACAGTTTCTTCCAGAAATGCCACATTTCTCCCAAATAGATCACATCTTCTCCAAGAAATACCAGGTTTCCCCCTTCAAATAGGACCTTTTCACCCACAAATACCTGTTTTAACCCCCAAATAGGACAGTTTCTTCCAGAAATGTCTTATTTCTCCCAAACATATCACATCTTCTCCAAGAAATACCACCTTTCCCCCTTCAAATAGGACCTTTTTACCCACAAATACCTCTTTTATCCCCAAAATTGGACATTTTCTTCCAGACAAGCCACATTTCTCCCAAATATATCGCATCGTCTCCAAGAAATACCAGGGTTCCCCCTTTAAATAGGACCTTTTCTCCCACAAATACCTCTTTTATCCCCAAAAGAGGACAGTTTCTTCCAGAAAGGCCACATTTCTCCCAAATATATCACCTCTTCTCCAAGAAATACCAGGTTTCCCCCTTCAAATAGGACCTTTTCAGCCTCTAATAGCAGGCTTCTCCCACAAATAGGACAGTTTCTTCCAGAAATGCCACATTTCTCCCAAATATATCACATCTTCTCCAAGAAATACCAGGTTTCCCCCTTCAAATAGGACCTTTTCACCCACAAATACCTCTTTTATCCCCAAAATAGGACAGTTTCTTCCAGACATGCCACATTTCTCCCAAATATATCACATCTCCTTCAAGAAATACCAGGTTTCCCCCTTCAAATAGAACCTTTTCTCAAACAAATACCTGTTTTATCCCCAAAACAGGACACTTTATTCCAGAAATGCCACATTTCTCCCAAATATATCACATCTTCTCCAAGAAATACCAGGTTTCCCCCTTCAAATAGGACCTTTTCACCCACAAATACCTGTATTATCCCCATAATAGGACAGTTTCTTCCAGACATACCATATTACTCCCAAATAGATCACATCTTCTCCAAGAAATACCAGGTTTTCCCCTGGAAATAGGACCTTTTCACCCACAAATACCTGTTCTATCCCCATAAGAGGACAGTTTCTTCCAGACATGCCACATTTCTCCCAAATATATCACATCTTCTCCAAGAAATACCAGGTTTCCCCCTTCAAATAGGACCTTTTCCCCAAAAAAACCTCTTTTATCCCCAAAAGAGGACAGTTTCTTCCAGGAATTCCAGATTTCTCCCAAATAGATCACCTCTTCTCCAAGAAATACCACGTTTCCCCCTTCAAATAGGACCTTTTCACCCACAAATACCTCTTTTATCCCCAAAAGAGGACAGTTTCTTCCAGAAATGCCACATTTCTCCCAAATATATCGCATCGTCTCCAAGAAATACCAGGGTTCCCCCTTTAAATAGGACCTTTTCTCCCACAAATACCTCTTTTATCCCCAAAAGAGGACAGTTTCTTCCAGAAAGGCCACATTTCTCCCAAATATATCACATCTTCTCCAAGAAATACCAGCTTTCCCCCTTCAAATAGGACCTTTTCTACCACAAATACCTCTTTTATCCCCAAAAGAGGACAGTTTCTTCCAGGAATGCCAGATTTCTCCCAAATATATCACATCTTCTCCAAGATATACCAGGTTTCCCCCATCAAATAGGACATTTTCACCCACAAATACCTCTTTTATCCCCAAAAGAGGACATTTTTTTCCAGACATGCCACATTTCTCCCAAATATATCACATCTTCTCCAAGAAATACCAGCTTTCCCCCTTCAAATAGGACCTTTTCAGCCACTAATACCTCTTTTATCCCCAAAATTGGACATTTTCTTCCAGAAAGGCCTCATTTCTCCCAAATATATCACATCTTCTCCAAGACATACCACGATTCCTCCTGAAATAGGACCTTCTCACCCAAAACTACCAGCCTTCTCCCCCCAAATTGGACATTTTCTTCCAGAAAGGCCACATTTCTCCCAAATATATCACATCTTCTCCAAGAAATACCTGGGTTCCCCCTTCAAATAGGAACTTTTCACCCACAAATACCTCTTTTATCCCCAAAAGAGGACAGTTTCTTCCAGAAATGCCACATTTCTCCCAAATAGATCACATCTTCTCCAAGAAATACCAGCTTTCCCCCTTCAAATAGGACCTTTTCACCCACAAATACCTCTTTGATCCCCAAAAGAGGACAGTTTCTTCCAGAAATGCCACATTTCTCCCAAATAGATCACATCTTCTCCAAGAAATACCAGCTTTCCCCCTTCAAATAGGACCTTTTCACCCACAAATACCTCTTTTATCCCCAAAAGAGGACAGTTTCTTCCAGAAATGCCACATTTCTCCCAAATATACCACATCTTCTCCAAGAAATACCAGCTTTCCCCCTTCAAATAGGACCTTTTCACCCACAAATACCTGTTTTATCACCAAAACAGGACAGTTTCTTCCAGAAATGCCACATTTCTCCCAAATAGATCACATCTTCTCCAAGAAATACCAGCTTTCCCCCTTCAAATAGGAACTTTTCACCCACAAATACCTCTTTTATCCCCAAAAGAGGACAGTTTCTTCCAGAAATGCCACATTTCTCCCAAATAGATCACATCTTCTCCAAGAAATACCAGCTTTCCCCCTTCAAATAGGACCTTGTCACCCACAAATACCTGTTTTATCCCCAAAATAGGACAGTTTCTTCCAGAAATGCCACATTTCTCCCAAATAGATCACATCTTCTCCAAGAAATACCACGTTTCCCTCTTCAAATAGGAACTTTTCACCCACAAATACCTGTTTTAACCCCCAAATAGGACAGTTTCTTCCAGAAATGCCTTATTTCTCCCAAACATATCACATCTTCTCCAAGAAATACCACCTTTCCCCCTTCAAATAGGCCCTTTTTACCCACAAATACCTCTTTTATCCCCAAAAGAGGACAGTTTCTTCCAGACATGCCACATTTCTCCCAAATAGATCACATCTTCTCCAAGAAATACCAGCTTTCCCCCTTCAAATAGGACCTTTTCACCCACAAATACCTGTTTGATCCCCAAAATAGGACAGTTTCTTCCAGAAATGCCACATTTCTCCCAAATATATCACATCTTCCCCAAGAAATACCAGGATTCCTCCTGAAATAGGACCTTCTCACCCACAACTACCAGCCTTCTCCCAACAAATTGGACATTTTCTTCCAGAAATGCCTCATTTCTCCCAAATATATCACATCTTCTCCAAGAAATACCAGGTTTCCCCCTTCAAATAGGACCTTTTCACCCACAAATACCTCTTTTATCCCCAAAAGAGGACAGTTTCTTCCGGACATGCCACATTTCTCCCAAATATATCACATCTTCTCCAAGAAATACCAGCTTTCCCCCTTCAAATAGGACCTTTTCTCCCACAAATACCTGTTTTATCCCCCAAATAGGACAGTTTCTTCCAGACATGCCACATTTCTCCCAAATAGATCACATCTTCTCCAAGAAATACCAGGTTTCCCCCTTCAAATAGGACCTTTTCACCCACTAATAGCAGGCTTCTCCCACAAATAGGACAGTTTCTTCCAGAAATGCCACATTTCTCCCAAATATATCACATCTTCTCCAAGAAATACCAGGGTTCCCTCTTCAAAAAGGACCTTTTCACCCACAAATACCTCTTTGATCCCCAAAATAGGACAGTTTCTTCCAGACATGCCACATTTCTCCCAAATATATCACATCTCCTTCAAGAAATACCAGGTTTCCCCCTTCAAATAGGAACTTTTCACCCACAAATACCTCTTTTATCCCCTAAAGAGGACAGTTTCTTCCAGAAATGCCACATTTCTCCCAAATAGATCACATCTTCTCCAAGAAATACCAGCTTTCCCCCTTCAAATAGGACCTTTTCAACCACAAATACCTGTTTTATCCACAAAATAGGACAGTTTCTTCCAGAAATGCCACATTTCTCCCAAATAGATCACATCTTCTCCAAGAAATACCAGGTTTCCCCCTTCAAATAGGACCTTTTCACCCACAAATACCAGTTTTAACCCCCAAATAGGACAGTTTCTTCCAGAAATGCCTTATTTCTCCCAAACATATCACATCTTCTCCAAGAAATACCACCTTTCCCCCTTCAAATAGGACCTTTTTACCCACAAATACCTCTTTTATCCCCAAAATTGGACATTTTCTTCCAGACAAGCCACATTTCTCCCAAATATATCACATCTGCTCCAAGAAATACCAGCTTTCCCCCTTCAAATAGGACCTTTTCTCCCACAAATACCTGTTTTATCCCCCAAATAGGACAGTTTCTTTCAGACATGCCACATTTCTCCCAAATATATCACCTCTTCTCCAAGAAATACCAGGTTTCCCCCTTCAAATAGGACCTTTTCACCCTCTAATAGCAGGCTTCTCCCACAAATAGGACAGTTTCTTCCAGAAATGCCACATTTCTCCCAAATATATCACATCTTCTCCAAGAAATACCAGGTTTCCCCCTTCAAATAGGACCTTTTCACCCACAAATACCTCTTTTATCCCCAAAATAGGACAGTTTCTTCCAGACATGCCACATTTCTCCCAAATATATCACATCTCCTTCAAGAAATACCAGGTTTCCCCCTTCAAATAGAACCTTTTCTCAAACAAATACCTGTTTTATCCCCAAAACAGGACACTTTCCTCCAGAAATGCCACATTTCTCCCAAATATATCACATCTTCTCCAAGAAATACCAGGTTTCCCCCTTCAAATAGGACCTTTTCACCCACAAATACCTCTTTTATCCCCAAAAGAGGACAGTTTCTTCCAGACATGCCACATTACTCCCAAATAGATCACATCTTCTCCAAGAAATACCAGGTTTTCCCCTGGAAATAGGACCTTTTCACCCACAAATACCTGTTCTATCCCCATAAGAGGACAGTTTCTTCCAGACATGCCACATTTCTCCCAAATATATCACATCTTCTCCAAGAAATACCAGGTTTCCCCCTTCAAATAGGACCTTTTCCCCAAAAAAACCTCTTTTATCCCCAAAAGAGGACAGTTTCTTCCAGGAATTCCAGATTTCTCCCAAATATATCACATCTTCTCCAAGAAATACCAGGTTTCCCCCTTCAAATAGGACCTTCTCACCCACAAATACCTATTTTATCCCCAAAAGAGGACAGTTTCTTCCAGAAATGCCACATTTCTCCCAAATATATCGCATCGTCTCCAAGAAATACCAGGGTTCCCCCTTTAAATAGGACCTTTTCTCCCACAAATACCTCTTTTATCCCCAAAAGAGGACAGTTTCTTCCAGAAAGGCCACATTTCTCCCAAATATATCACATCTTCTCCAAGAAATACCAGCTTTCCCCCTTCAAATAGGACCTTTTCTACCACTAATACCTCTTTTATCCCCAAAAGAGGACAGTTTCTTCTAGAAATGCCACATTTCTCCCAAATAGATCACATGTTCTCCAAGAAATACCACGTTTCCCCCTTCAAATAGGACCTTTTCACCCACAAATACCTCTTTTATCCCCAAAAGAGGACAGTTTCTTCCAGAAAGGCCACATTGCTCCCAAATAGATCACATCTTCTCCAAGACATACCAGGATTCCTCCTGAAAGAGCACCATTTCTCCCTCAAATACCAGCCTTCTCCCCCCAAATAGGACAGTTTCTTCCTGACAAGCCACATTTCTCCCAAATATATCACATCTTCTCCAAGAAATACCAGGTTTCCCCCTTCAAATAGGACCTTATCACCCACAAATACCACTTTTATCCCCAAAATAGGACAGTTTCCGCCAGAAAGGCCACATTTCTCCCAAACATATAACATCTTCTCCAAGAAATACCACGTTTCCGCCTTCAAATAGAACCTTTTCACCCACAAAGTTCTTTTATCCCCAAAACAGGACAGTTTCTTCCAGAAATGCCTGATTTCTCCCAAATAGATCACATCTTCTCCAAGAAATACCACGATTCCCCCTTCAAATAGGACCTTTTCTCCCACAAATACCTGTTTTATCCCCAAAACAGGACACTTTCTTCCAGAAATGCCACATTTCTCCCAAATATATCACATCTTCTCCAAGAAATACCAGGTTTCCCCCTTCAAATAGGACCTTTTCTCCCACAAATACCTCTTTTATCCCCAAAAGAGGACACTTTCTTCCAGAAAGGCCACATTTCTCCCAAATAGATCACAACTTCTCCAAGAAATACCAGGTTTCCCCCTTCAAATAGGACCTTTTCACCCACAAACACAAATACCTGTTTTATCCCCAAAAGAGGACAGTTTCTTCCAGAAATGCCTGATTTCTCCCTAATATATCACATCTTCTCCAAGAAATACCAGGTTTCCCCCTTCAAATAGGACCATTTCACCCTCAAATACCTCTTTTATCCCCAAAAGAGGACAGTTTCTTCCAGAAATGGCACATTTCTCCCAAATAGATCACATCTTCTCCAAGAAATACCAGGATTCCTCCTGAAATAGGAACTTATCTCCCACAAATACCACCCTTCTCCCCCCAAATTGGACATTTTCTTCCAGACATGCCACATTTCTCCCAAATACATCACATCTTCTCCAAGAAATACCAGGTTTTCCCCTGGAAATAGGACCTTTTCACCCACAAATACCTGTTCTATCCCCATAAGAGGACAGTTTCTTCCAGAAATGCCACATTTCTCCCAAATATATCACATCTTCTCCAAGAAATACCAGGTTTCCCCCTTCAAATAGGACCTTTTCAACCACTAATACCTCTTTTATCCCTAAAAGAGGACAGTTTCTTCCAGAAATGCCACATTTCTCCCAAATATATCACATCTTCTACAAGAAATGCCAGGATTCCTCCTGAAAGAGGACCTTCTCACCCAAAACTAATAGCCTTCTCCCCCAAAATTGGACATTTTCTTCCAGAAAGGCCACATTTCTCCCAAATAGATCACATCTTCTCCAAGACATACCACGATTCCTCCTGAAATAGGACCTTCTCACCCAAAACTACCAGCCTTCTCCCCCCAAATTGGACATTTTCTTCCAGAAAGGCCACATTTCTCCCAAATAGATCACATCTTCTCCAAGAAATACCAGGTTTCCCCCTTCAAATAGGACCTTATCACCCACAAATACCACTTTTATCCCCAAAAGAGGACAGTTTCCGCCAGAAAGGCCACATTTCTCCCAAACATATAACATCTTCTCCAAGACATACCAGGATTCCTCCTGAAAGAGCACCATTTCTCCCTCAAATACCAGCCTTCTCCCCCCAAATAGGACAGTTTCTTCCTGACAAGCCACATTTCTCCCAAATATATCACATCTTCTCCAAGAAATACCAGGTTTCCCCCTTCAAATAGGACCTTATCACCCACAAATACCACTTTTATCCCCAAAATAGGACAGTTTCCGCCAGAAAGGCCACATTTCTCCCAAACATATAACATCTTCTCCAAGAAATACCACGTTTCCGCCTTCAAATAGAACCTTTTCACCCACAAAGTTCTTTTATCCCCAAAACAGGACAGTTTCTTCCAGAAATGCCTGATTTCTCCCAAATAGATCACATCTTCTCCAAGAAATACCACGATTCCCCCTTCAAATAGGACCTTTTCTCCCACAAATACCTGTTTTATCCCCAAAACAGGACACTTTCTTCCAGAAATGCCACATTTCTCCCAAATATATCACATCTTCTCCAAGAAATACCAGGTTTCCCCCTTCAAATAGGACCTTTTCTCCCACAAATACCTCTTTTATCCCCAAAAGAGGACACTTTCTTCCAGAAAGGCCACATTTCTCCCAAATAGATCACAACTTCTCCAAGAAATACCAGGTTTCCCCCTTCAAATAGGACCTTTTCACCCACAAACACAAATACCTGTTTTATCCCCAAAAGAGGACAGTTTCTTCCAGAAATGCCTGATTTCTCCCTAATATATCACATCTTCTCCAAGAAATACCAGGTTTCCCCCTTCAAATAGGACCATTTCACCCTCAAATACCTCTTTTATCCCCAAAAGAGGACAGTTTCTTCCAGAAATGGCACATTTCTCCCAAATAGATCACATCTTCTCCAAGAAATACCAGGATTCCTCCTGAAATAGGAACTTATCTCCCACAAATACCACCCTTCTCCCCCCAAATTGGACATTTTCTTCCAGACATGCCACATTTCTCCCAAATACATCACATCTTCTCCAAGAAATACCAGGTTTTCCCCTGGAAATAGGACCTTTTCACCCACAAATACCTGTTCTATCCCCATAAGAGGACAGTTTCTTCCAGAAATGCCACATTTCTCCCAAATATATCACATCTTCTCCAAGAAATACCAGGTTTCCCCCTTCAAATAGGACCTTTTCAACCACTAATACCTCTTTTATCCCTAAAAGAGGACAGTTTCTTCCAGAAATGCCACATTTCTCCCAAATATATCACATCTTCTACAAGAAATGCCAGGATTCCTCCTGAAAGAGGACCTTCTCACCCAAAACTAATAGCCTTCTCCCCCAAAATTGGACATTTTCTTCCAGAAAGGCCACATTTCTCCCAAATAGATCACATCTTCTCCAAGACATACCACGATTCCTCCTGAAATAGGACCTTCTCACCCAAAACTACCAGCCTTCTCCCCCCAAATTGGACATTTTCTTCCAGAAAGGCCACATTTCTCCCAAATAGATCACATCTTCTCCAAGAAATACCAGGTTTCCCCCTTCAAATAGGACCTTATCACCCACAAATACCACTTTTATCCCCAAAAGAGGACAGTTTCCGCCAGAAAGGCCACATTTCTCCCAAACATATAACATCTTCTCCAAGAAATACCACGTTTCCGCCTTCAAATAGAACCTTTTCACCCACAAAGTTCTTTTATCCCCAAAACAGGACAGTTTCTTCCAGAAATGCCTGATTTCTCCCAAATAGATCACATCTTCTCCAAGAAATACCAGGGTTCCCCCTTCAAATAGGACCTTTTCTCCCACAAATACCTGTTTTATCCCCAAAACAGGACACTTTCTTCCAGAAATGCCACATTTCTCCCAAATATATCACATCTTCTCCAAGAAATACCAGGTTTCCCCCTTCAAATAGGACCTTTTCTCCCACAAATACCTCTTTTATCCCCAAAAGAGGACACTTTCTTCCAGAAAGGCCACATTTCTCCCAAATAGATCACAACTTCTCCAAGAAATACCAGGTTTCCCCCTTCAAATAGGACCTTTTCACCCACAAACACAAATACCTGTTTTATCCCCAAAAGAGGACAGTTTCTTCCAGAAATGCCTGATTTCTCCCTAATAAATCACATCTTCTCCAAGAAATACCAGGTTTCCCCCTTCAAATAGGACCTTTTCACCCACAAATACCTCTTTTATCCCCAAAAGAGGACAGTTTCTTCCAGAAATGGCACATTTCTCCCAAATAGATCACATCTTCTCCAAGAAATACCAGGATTCCTCCTGAAATAGGAACTTATCTCCCACAAATACCACCCTTCTCCCCCCAAATTGGACATTTTCTTCCAGACATGCCACATTTCTCCCAAATATATCACATCTTCTCCAAGAAATACCAGGTTTTCCCCTGGAAATAGGACCTTTTCACCCACAAATACCTGTTCTATCCCCATACGAGGACAGTTTCTTCCAGAAATGCCACATTTCTCCCAAATATATCACATCTTCTCCAAGAAATACCAGCTTTCCCCCTTCAAATAGGACCTTTTCAACCACTAATACCTCTTTTATCCCTAAAAGAGGACAGTTTCTTCCAGAAATGCCACATTTCTCCCAAATATATCACATCTTCTACAAGAAATGCCAGGATTCTTCCTGAAAGAGGACCTTCTCACCCAAAACTAATAGCCTTCTCCCCCAAAATTGGACATTTTCTTCCAGAAAGGCCACATTTCTCCCAAATAGATCACATCTTCTCCAAGACATACCACGATTCCTCCTGAAATAGGACCTTCTCACCCAAAACTACCAGCCTTCTCCCCCCAAATTGGACATTTTCTTCCAGAAAGGCCACATTTCTCCCAAATAGATCACATCTTCTCCAAGAAATACCAGCTTTCCCCCTTCAAATAAGACCTTTTCTCCCACAAATACTTGTTTTATCCCCAAAATAGGACAGTTTCTGCCAGACATGCCACATTTCTCCCAAATATATCACCTCTTCTCCAAGAAATACGAGGTTTCCCCCTTCAAATAGGACCTTTTCACCCACAAATACCTCTTTGATCCCCAAAATACGACAGTTTCTTCCAGAAATGCCACATTTCTCCCAAATAGATCACATCTTCTCCAAGAAATACCACGTTTCCCCCTTCAAGTAGGACCTTTTCTACCACAAATACCTGTTTGATCCCCAAAATAGGACAGTTTCTTCCAGAAATGCCACATTTCTCCCAAATAGATCACATCTTCTCCAAGAAATACCAGGTTTCCCTCTTCAAATAGGACCTTTTCACCCACAAATACCTGTTTTATCCCCAAAAGAGGACAGTTTCTACCAGACATGCCACATTTCTCCCAAATATATCACATCTTCTCCAAGAAATACCAGGTTTCCCCCTTCAAATAGGACCTTTTCTCCCACAAATACCTGTTTTATCCCCAAAATAGGACAGTTTCTTCCAGAAATGCCACATTTCTCCCAAATAGATCACATCTTCTCCAAGAAATACCAGGTTTCCCCCTTCAAATAGGACCTTTTTACCCACAAATACCTCTTTTATCCCCAAAATAGAACAGTTTCTTCCAGAAATGCCTTATTTCTCCCAAACATATCACATCTTCTCCAAGAAATACCACCTTTCCCCCTTCAAATACGACCTTTTTACCCACAAATACCTCTTTTATCCCCAAAATAGGACAGTTTCTTCCAGAAATGACACATTTCTCCCAAACATATCACACCTCCTCCAAGAAATACCAGGATTCCTCCTGAAATTTGACCTTTTCTCCCACGAGTACCAGCCTTCTCCCCCCAAGTAGGACATTTTCTTCCAGAAAGGCCACATTTCTCCCAAATATATCATATCTTCTCCAAGAAATACCAGGTTTCCCCCTTCAAATAGGACCTTTTCACCCACTAATAGCAGGCTTCTCCCCCAAATAGGACAGTTTCTTCCAGAAATGCCAGATTTCTCCCAAATATATCACATCTTCTCCAAGAAATACCAGGTTTCCCCCTGGAAATAGGACCTTTTCACCCACAAATACCTGTTTTATCCCCAAAATAGGACAGTTTCTTTCAGACATGCCACATTTCTCCCAAACATATCACATCTCCTTCAAGAAATACCAGCTTTCCCCCTTCAAATAGGATCTTTTCTCCCACAAATACCTGTTTTATCCCCAAAACAGGACACTTTTTTCCAGAAATGCCACATTTCTCCCAAATAGATCACATCTTCTCCCAAAAATACCACGTTTCCCCCTTCAAATAGGTCCTTTTCACCCACAAATACCTGTATTATCCCCAAAATGGGACATTTTCTTCCAGACATGCCACATTTCTCCCAAATATATCACATCTTCTCCAAGAAATACCAGGTTTTCCCCTGGAAATAGGACATTTTCACCCACAAATACCTGTTCTATCCCCATAAGAGGACAGTTTCTTCCAGACATGCCACTTTTCTCCCAAATATATCACATCTTCTCCAAGAAATACCAGCTTTCCCCCTTCAAATAGGACCTTTTCCCCAAAAAAACCTCTTTTATCCCCAAAAGAGGACAGTATCTTCCAGGAATGCCAGATTTCTCCCAAATATATCACATCTTCTCCAAGAAATACCACGTTTCCCCCTTCAAATAGGACCTTCTCACCCACAAATACCTCTTTTATCCCCAAAATAGGACAGTTTCTTCCAGAAATGCCACATTTCTCCCAAATATATCACATCTTCTCCAAGAAATACCAGGGTTCCCCCTTCAAATAGGACCTTTTATCCCCACAAATACCTCTTTTATCCCCAAAAGAGGACAGTTTCTTCCAGAAAGGCCACATTTCTCCCAAATATATCACATCTTCTCCAAGAAATACCACGTTTTCCCCTGGAAATAGGACCTTTTCACCCACAAATACCTGTTCTATCCCCATAAGAGGACAGTTTCTTCCAGACATGCCACATTTCTCCCAAATATATCACATCTCCTCCAAGAAATACCACGTTTCCCGCTTCAAATAGCACCTTTTCCCCAAAAAAACCTCTTTTATCCCCAAAAGAGGACAGTATCTTCCAGGAATGCCAGATTTCTCCCAAATATATCACATCTTCTCCAAGAAATACCACGTTTCCCCCTTCAAATAGGACCTTCTCACCCACAATTACCTCTTTTATCCCCAAAAGAGGACATTTTTTTCCAGACATGCCACATTTCTCCCAAATATATCACATCTTCGCCAAGAAATACCAGGTTTCCCCCTTCAAATAGGACCTTTTCAACCACTAATACCTCTTTTATCCCCAAAAGAGGACAGTTTCTTCCAGAAATGCCACATTTCTCCCAAATAGATCACATCTTCTCCAAGAAATGCCAGGATTCCTCCTGAAAGAGGACCTTCTCACCCAAAACTAATTGCCTTCTCCCCCAAAATTGGACATTTTCTTCCAGAAAGGCCACATTTCTCCCAAATAGATCACATCTTCTCCAAGACATACCACGATTCCTCCTGAAATAGGACCTTCTCACCCAAAACTACCAGCCTTCTCCCCCCAAATTGGACATTTTCTTCCAGAAAGGCCACATTTCTCCCAAATAGATCACATCTTCTCCAAGAAATACCAGCTTTCCCCCTTCAAATAGGACCTTTTCTCCCACAAAAAATTCTTTTATCCCCAAAAAAGGACAGTTTCTGCCAGACATGCCACATTTCTCCCAAATATATCACCTCTTCTCCAAGAAATACCACGTTTCCCCCTTCAAATAGGACCTTTTCACCCACAAATACCTCTTTTATCCCCAAAAGAGGACAGTTTCTTCCAGAAATGCCACATTTCTCCCAAATAGATCACATCTTCTCCAAGAAATACCACGTTTCCCCCTTCAAATAGGACCTTTTCAAACACAAATACCTGTTTGATCCCCAAAAGAGGACAGTTTCTTCCAGACATGCCACATTTCTCCCAAATATATCACATCTTCTCCAAGAAATACCAGCTTTCCCCCTTCAAATAGGACCTTTTCTCCCTCAAATACCTGTTTTATCCCCAAAATAGGACAGTTTCTTCCAGAAATGCCACATTTCTCCCAAATAGATCACATCTTCTCCAAGAAATACCAGGTTTCCCCCTTCAAATAGGACCTTTTTACCCACAAATACCTCTTTTATCCCCAAAATAGAACAGTTTCTTCCAGAAATGCCTTATTTCTCCCAAACATATCACATCTTCTCCAAGAAATACCAGCTTTCCCCCTGGAAATAGGACCTTTTCTCCCACAAATACCTCTTTTATCCCCAAAATAGGACAGTTTCTTCCAGAAATGGCACATTTCTCCAAAACATATCACACCTCCTCCAAGAAATACCAAGATTCCTCCTGAAATAGGACCTTTTCTCCCACAAGTACCAGCCTTCTCCCCCCAAGTAGGACATTTTCTTCCAGAAAGGCCACATTTCTCCCAAATATATCACATCTTCTCCAAGAAATACCAGGTTTCCCCCTTCAAATAGGACCTTTTCACCCACTAATAGCAGGCTTCTCCCCCAAATAGGACAGTTTCTTCCAGAAATGCCAGATTTCTCCCAAATATATCACATCTTCTCCAAGAAATACCAGGTTTCCCCCTGGAAATAGGACCTTTTCACCCACAAATACCTGTTTTATCCCCAAAATAGGACAGTTTCTTTCAGACATGCCACATTTCTCCCAAACATATCACATCTCCTTCAAGATATACCAGCTTTCCCCCTTCAAATAGGATCCTTTCTCCCACAAATACCTGTTTTATCCCCAAAACAGGACACTTTCTTCCAGAAATGCCACATTTCTCCCAAATAGATCACATCTTCTCCAAGAAATACCAGGTTTCCCCCTTCAAATAGGACCTTTTCACCCACAAATACCTGTATTATCCCCAAAATAGGACATTTTCTTCCAGACATGCCACATTTCTCCAAAATATATCACATCTTCTCCAAGAAATACCAGGTTTTCCCCTGGAAATAGGACCTTTTCACCCACAAATACCTGTTCTATCCCCATAAGAGGACAGTTTCTTCCAGACATGCCACATTTCTCCCAAATAAATCACATCTTCTCCAAGAAATACCACGTTTCCCCCTTCAAATAGGACCTTTTCCCCAAAAAAACCTCTTTTATCCCCAAAAGAGGACAGTATCTTCCAGGAATGCCAGATTTCTCCCAAATATATCACATCTTCTCCTAGAAATACCACGTTTCCCCCTTCAAATAGGACCTTCTCACCCACAAATACCTCTTTTATCCCCAAAATAGGACAGTTTCTTCCAGAAATGCCACATTTCTCCCAAATATATCTCATCTTCTCCAAGAAATACCAGGGTTCCCCCTTCAAATAGGACCTTTTCTCCCACAAATACCTATTTAATCCCCAAAAGAGGACAGTTTCTTCCTGAAAGGCCACATTTCTCCCAAATATATCACATCTTCTCCAGGAAATACCAGGTTTCCCCCTTCAAATAGGACCTTTTCTACCACTAATACCTCTTTTATCCCCAAAAGAGGACAGTTTCTTCCAGAAATGCCACATTTCTCCCAAATATATCACATCTTCTCCAAGAAATACCAGGTTTCCCCCTTCAAATAGGACCTTTTCACCCACAAGTACCTGTTTTATCCCCAAAAGAGGACAGTTTCTTCAAGAAATGCCACATTTCTCCCAAATATATCACATCTTCTCCAAGAAATACCACGTTTCCCCCTTCCAATAGGACCTTTTCACCCACAAATACCTCTTTTATCCCCAAAAGAGGACAGTTTCTTCCAGAAATGGCATATTTCTCCCAAATATATCACATCTCCTCCAAGAAATACCTGCTTTCCCCCTTCAAATAGGACCTTTTCACCCACAAAATTCTTTTATCCCCAAAATAGGACAGTTTCTTCCAGAAATGCCTGATTTCTCCCAAATATATCACATCTTCTCCAAGAAATACCACGTTTCCCCCTTCTAATACGAACTTTTCACCCACAAATACCTCTTTTATCCCTCAAATAGGACAGTTTCTTCCAGACATGCCACATTTCTCCCAAATATATCACATCTTCTCCAAGAAATACCAGCTTTCCCCCTTCAAATACGACCTTATCACCCACAAATACCACTTTTATCCCCAAAATAGGACAGTTTCTGCCAGAAATGCCACATTTCTCCCAAATATATCACATCTTCTCCAAGAAATACCAGGTTTCCCCCTTCAAATAGCACCTTTTCACCCACAAAGATCTTTTATCCCCAAAATAGGACAGTTTCTTCCAGAAATGCCTGATTTCTCACAAATATATCACATCTTCTCCAAGAAATACCAGGTTTCCCCCTTCAAATAGGTCCTTTTCACCCACAAATACCTCTTTATCCCTCAAATAGGACAGTTTCTTCCAGACATGCCACATTTCTCCCAAATAGATCACATCTTCTCCAAGAAATACCAGGATTCCTCCTGAAAGAGGACCTTATCACCCACAAAGACCTGTTTTATCCCCAAAAGAGGACAGTTTCTTCCAGAAATGCCACATTTCTCCCAAGTATATCACATCTCCTTCAAGAAATACCAGCTTTCCCCCTTCAAATAGGACCTTTTCACCCACAAATTCCTGTTTTATCCCCAAAACAGGACACTTTCTTCCAGAAATGCCACATTTCTCCCAAATAGATCACATCTTCTCCAAGAAATACCACGTTTCCCCCTTCAAATAGGACCTTTTCACCCACAAATACCTGTTTTATCCCCAAAATAGGACAGTTTCTTCCAGAAAGGCCACATTTCTCCCAAACATATCACATCTTCTCCAAGAAATACCAGGTTTCCCCCTTCAAATAGGACCTTTTCAACCACTAATACCTGTTTTATCCCCAAAAGAGGACAGTTTCTTCCAGACATGCCACATTTCTCCCAAATAGATCACATCTTCTCCAAGAAATACCAGGGTTCCCCCTTCAAATAGGACCTTTTCACCCACAAATACCTCTTTTATCCCCAAAAGAGGACAGTTTCTTCCAGACATGCCACATTTCTTCCAAATATATCACATCTCCTCCAAGAAATACCAGGATTCCTCCTGAAATAGGAACTTTTCTCCCACAAATACCACCCTACTCCCCCCAAATAGGACATTTTCTTCCAGAAAGGCCTCATTTCTCCCAAATATAGCACATCTTCTCCAAGAAATACCAGCTTTCCCCCTTCAAATAGGACCTTTTCACCCACAAATACCTGTTCTATCCCCAAAATAGGACAGTTTCTTCCAGAAATGCCACATTTCTCCCAAATATATCACAACTTCTCCAAGAAATACCACGTTTCCCCCTTCAAATAGGACCTTTTCCCCAAAAAAACCTCTTTTATCCCCAAAAGAGGACAGTTTCTTCCAGGAATGCCAGATTTCTCCCAAATATATCACATCTTCTCCAAGAAATACCAGGTTTCCCCCTTCAAATAGGACCTTTTCACCAACAAATACCTCTTGTATCCCCAAAAGAGGACAGTTTCTTCCAGAAATGCCACATATCTCCCAAATATATCACATCTTCTCCAAGAAATACCAGCTTTCCCCCTTCAAATAGGACCTTTTCACCCACAAATACCTCTTTTATCCCCAAAATAGAACAGTTTTTTCCAGACATGCCAGATTTCTCCCAAATATATCACATCTTCTCCAAGAAATACCAGCTTTCCCCCTTCAAATAGGACCTTTACTCCCACAAATAACTCTTTTATCCCCAAAAGAGGACAGTTTCTTCCAGAAATGCCACATTTCCCCCAAATATATCACAACTCCTCCTAGATATACCAGGTTTCCCCCTTCATGTAGGACCTTTTCTCCGTGAAATACCTGTTTTATCCCCAAAAGAGGACATTTTCTTCCAGAAATGCCACATTTCTCCCAAATATATCACATCTTCTCCAAGAAATACCAGGTTTCCCCCTTCAAATAGGACCTTCTCACCCACAAATACCTCTTTTATCCCCAAAAGAGGACAGTTTCTTCCAGAAATGCCACATTTCTCCCAAATATATCACATCTTCTCCAAGAAATGCCAGGATTCCTCCTGAAATAGGACATTCTCACCCACAACTACCAGCCTTCACCCCACAAATTGGAGATTTTCTTCCAGAAAGGCCACTTTTCTCCCAAATAGATCACATCTTCTCCATGAAATACCAGCTTTCCCCCTTCAAATAGGACCTTTTCTCCCACAAATACCTCTTTTATCCTCAAAAGAGTACAGTTTCTGCCAGACATGGCACATTTCTCCCAAATATATCACATCTTCTCCAAGAAATACCAGGTTTCCCCCTTGAAATAGGACCTTTTCACCCACAAATACCTCTTTGATCCCGAAAATAGGACAGTTTCTTCCAGAAATGCCACATTTCTCCCAAATATATCACATCTTCTCCAAGAAATACCAGGGTTCCCCCTTCAAATAGGACCTTCTCACCCACAAATACCTCTTTTATCCCCAAAATAGGACAGTTTCTTCCAGAAATGCCACATTTCTCCCAAATATATCATATCTTCTCCAAGAAATACCAGGTTTCCCCCTTTAAATAGGAAATTTTCACCCACAAATACCTGTTTTATCCCCAAAAGAGGACAGTTTCTTCCAGAAATGCCACATTTCTCCCAAATAGATCACATCTTCTCCAAGAAATACCAGCTTTCCCCCTTCAAATAGTACATTTTCACCCACAAATACCTCTTTTATCCCCAAAAGAGGACAGTTTCTGCCAGAAATGCCACATTTCTCCCAAATAGATCACATCCCCTCCAAGAAATACCAGGATTCCTCCTGAAATAGGACATTTTCTCCCACAAATACCAGCCTTCTCTCCCCCAATAGGCCATTTTCTTCCAGATATGCCACATATCTCCCAAATATATCACATCTTCTCCAAGAAATACCAGCTTTCCCCCTTCAAATACGACCTTTTCACCCACAAATACCTCTTTTATCCCCAAAAGAGGACAGTTTCTTCCTGACATGCCACATTTCTCCCAAATATATCACATCTTCTCCAAGAAATACCAGGATTCCTCCTGAAATAGGACCTTTTCACCCACAAATACCTCTTTTATCCCTCAAATAGGACAGTTTCTTCCAGAAATGCCACATTTCTCCGAAACATATCACATCTTCTCCAAGAAATACCAGGATTCCTCCTGAAATAGGACCTTTTCTCCCACAAATACCAGCCTTCTCCCCCCAAATAGGACAGTTTCTTCCAGAAATGCCACATTTCTCCCAAATAGATCACATCTTCTCCAAGAAATACCAGGTTTCCCTCTTCAAATAGGACCTTATCACCCACAAATACCTCTTTTATCTCCAAAATAGAACAGTTTCTTCCAGAAATGCCACATTTCTCCCAAACATATCACATCTTCTCCAAGAAATAGCAGATTTTCCCCTGGAAAGAGGACCTTTTCACCCTCAAATACCTGTTTTATCCCCAAAATAGGACAGTTTCTTCCAGACATGCCACATTTCTCCCAAATATAGCACATCTTCTCCAAGAAATACCAGCTTTCCCCCTTCAAATAGGACCTTTTCACCCACAAGTACCTGTTTTATCCCCAAAAGAGGACAGTTTCTTCCAGACATGCCACATTTCTCCCAAATAGATCGCATCTTCTCCAAGAAATACCAGTTTTCCCCCTTCAAAAGGACCTTTTCACCCACAAATACATGTTTTGTCCCCAAAAGAGGACATTTTCTTCCAGAAAGGCCACATTTCTCCCAAATAGATCACATCTTCTCCATGAAATACCAGCTTTCCCCCTTCAAATAGGACCTTTTCTCCCACAAATACCTGTTTTATCCCCCAAATAGGACAGTTTCTGCCAGACATGCCACATTTCTCCCAAATATATCACATCTCCAAGAAATACCAGGTTTCCTCCTGAAATAGGACCTTGTCACCCACAGATTCCTGTTTTATCCCTTTGTTCCGAGCGACTTTTCGTTTTGGAGTGTTTATCCGATGCTACACTTCAGCATTCTGTGACGAATAAATTAGAAGAGAAAAGCCCCACTAATAAGGCAGCTAGAAGTTCGAGGAGCGTCACACGTTGTGCTTTCAGGGAGGACGTTCCAGAAAGTCGAGAGTTGTGGCTTGTTTCCTCGTGGCTCGAAAGCGGCACTCGCTCTGAACCGCTCCGGAGAGTCTGCAGTTGCTGTCCGGTCCATCGCGGTTCTGCCCGAGTGCCGCTTGCAGCCTTCAGCAGCGCTCTCGTTTCTCTCGGATGCCGGGAAAGAGCGACTTCAGCCGGATGCTTTGCTCCGACGAGTGAGCGGCTTCTTCTGCGCACATCGCAATGGAGCGCTTCTGACTTCTCCTTCTGTCCATGCAGAATGCACTACGCTTCTCTCTCATTCTTATCCCTTCCTTCCGAGCGACATTTCGTTTTGGAGTGTTTATCCGATGCTACACTTCAGCATTCTGTGACGAATAGAGTAGAAGAGAAAAGCCCCACTAATAAGGCAGCTAGAAGTTCGAGGAGCAACGCACGTAGTGCTTTCAGGGAGGACTTTCCAGAAAGTCGAGAGTTGTGGCTTCTTTCCTGCGGAGAAAAAAGCCCCTGTTTTCAGGCAATGCAGGACGCTGAATTCGCTCGTTCTCGGCATAGGAATGCCGCTCCTCCTCTCTCGTGGCTCGAAAGCGGCATTTGCGCTGAACCACACCGGACAGTCTGCAGTTGCAGACTACTGAATAGCCGGAAAACAGGGGTTTTTTTCTCCGCAGGAAAGAAGCCACAACTCTCGACTTTCTGGAACGTCCTCCCCGAAAGCACAATGTGTGTCGCTCCTCGAACTTCTAGCTGCCTTATTAGTGGGGCTTTTCTCTTCTAATTTATTCGTCACAGAATGCTGAAGTGTAGCATCGGATAAACACTCCAAAACGAAATGTCGCTCGGAAGAAAGGGATAAGAATGAGAGAGAAGCGTAGTGCATTCTGCATGGACAGAAGGAGAAGTCAGAAGCGCTCCATTGCGATGTGCGCAGAAGAAGCCGCTCACTCGTCGGAGCAAAGCATCCGGCTGAAGTCGCTCTTTCCCGGCATCCGAGAGAAACGAGAGCGCTGCTGAAGGCTGCAAGCGGCACTCGGGCAGAACCGCGATGGACCGGACAGCAACTGCAGACTCTCCGGAGCGGTTCAGCGCGAGTGCCGCTTTCGAGCCACGAGAGCGAAGGAGCGGTATTGAAATGCCGAGAAGGAGCGAATTCAGCGTCCAGCATTGCCTGAAAACAAGGGGTTTTTTCTCCGCAGGAAAGAAGCCACAACTCTCGACTTTCTGGAACGTCCTCCCCGAAAGCACAACGTGTGTCGCTCCTCGAACTTCTAGCTGCCTTATTAGTGGGGCTTATCTCTTCTATTTTATTCGTCACAGAATGCTGAAGTGTAGTATCGGATAAACACTCCAAAACGAAAAGTCGCTCGGAACAAAGGGATAAAACAGGAATCTGTGGGTGACAAGGTCCTATTTCAGGAGGAAACCTGGTATTTCATGGAGATGTGATATATTTGGGAGAAATGTGGCATGTCTGGAAGAAACTGTCCTCTTTTGGGGATAAAAGAGGTATGTGTGGGTGAAAAGGTCCTATTTCCAGGGGAAAACCTGGTATTTCTTGGAGAAGATGTGATATATTTGGGAGAAATGTGGCATGTCTGGAAGAAACTGTCCTCTTTTGGGGGGAGAAGGCTGGTACTTGTGGGAGAAAAGGTCCTATTTCAGGAGGAATCCTGGTATTTCTTGGAGGAGATGTGATATGTTTGGGAGAAATGTGGCCTTTCTGGAAGAAACTGTCCTCTTTTGGGGATAAAATAGGTATTTGTGGGTGAAAAGGTCCTATTTGAAGGGGGAAACCTGGTATTTCTTGGAGAAGATGTGATCTATTTGGGAGAAATGTGGCATTTCTGGAAGAAACTGTCCTCTTTTGGGGATAAAACAGGTATCTGTGGGTGAAAATTTCCTATTTGAAGGGGGAAACCTGGTATTTCTTGGAGAAGATATGATATATTTGGGAGAAATGTGGCATTTCTGGAAGAAACTGAACTATTTTGAGGATAAAACAGGTATTTGTGGGTGAAAAGGTCCTATTTGAAGGGGGAAACGTGGTATTTCTTGGACAAGATGTGATATATTTGGGAGAAATGTGGCATTTCTGGAAGAATATGTCCAATTTGAGGGATAAAACAGGTATTTGTGGGTGAAAAGGTCCAATTTGAAGGGGGAAACGTGGTATTTCTTGGAGAAGATGTGATATATTTGGGAGAAATGTGGCATTTCTGGAAGAATATGTCCAATTTGAGGGATAAAACAGGTATTTGTGGTTGAAAAGGTCCTATTTGAAGGGGGAAACCTGGTATTTCTTGGAGAAGATGTGATATATTTGGGAGAAATGTGGCATGTCTGGAAGAAAATGTCCTATTTTGGGGATACAAGAGGTATTTGTGGGTGAAAAGGTCCTATTTCAAGGAGGAAACCTGGTATTTCTTGGAGGAGATGTGATCTATTTGGGAGAAATCTGGCCTTTCTGGATGAAACTGTCCTCTTTTGGGGATAAAAGAGGTATTTCATGGAGAAAAGGTCCTATTTGAAGGGGGAAACCTGGTATTTCCTGGAGAAGATGTGATATATTTGGGAGAAATGTGGCATTTCTGGAAGAAACTGTCGTATTTTGGGCATAAAACAGGTATTTGTGGTTGAAAAGGTCCTATTTGAAGGGGGAAACGTGGTATTTCTTGGAGAAGATGTGATATATTTGGGAGAAATGTGGCATTTCTGGAAGAAACTGTCCTCTTTTGGGGATAAACGAGGTATTTGTGGGTTGAAAAGGTCCTATTTGAAGGGGGAAACCTGGTATTTCTTGGAGAAGATGTGATTTATTTGGGAGAAATGAGGCATTTCTGGAAGAAAATGTCCAATTTGTGGGGAGAAGGCTGGTAGTTGTGGGTGAGAAGGTCCTATTTCAGGAGGAATCCTGGTATTTCTTGGAGAAGATGTGATATATTTAGGAGAAATGTGGCATTTCTAAAAGAAACTGTCCTCTTTTGGGGATAAAAGAGGTGTTTGTGGGTGAAAAGGTCCTATTTGAAGGGGGAAACCTGGTATTTCTTGGAGAAGATGTGATCTATTTGGGAGAAATGTGGCATTTCTGGAAGAAACTGTCCTCTTTTGGGGATAAAAGAGGTATTTGTGGGTGAAAAGGTCCTATTTCAAGGAGGAAACGTGGTATTTCTTGGAGAACATGTGATCTGTTTGGGAGAAATGTGGCATTTCTGGAAGAAACTGTCCTCTTTTGGGGATAAAAGAGGTATTTGTGGGTGAAAAGGTCCTATTTGAAGGGGGAAAGCTGGTATTTCTTGGAGAAGATGTGATATATTTGGGAGAAATGAGGCATTTCTGGAAGAAAATGTCCAATTTGTTGGGAGAAGGCTGGTAGTTGTGGGTGAGAAGGTCCTATTTCAGGAGGAATCCTGGTATTTCTTGGAGAAGATGTGATATATTTGGGAGAAATGTGGCATTTCTGGAAGAAACTGTCCTATTTTGGGGATCAAACAGGTATTTGTGGGTGAAAAGGTCCTATTTGAAGGGGGAAAGCTGGTATTTCTTGGAGAAGAGGTGATATATTTGGGAGAAATGTGGCATTTCTGGAAGAAACTGTCCTCTTTTGGGGATAAAAGAGGTATTAGTGGTTGAAAAGGTCCTATTTCCAGGGGGAACCCTGGAATTTCTAGGAGAAGATGTGATATATTTGGGAGAAATGTGGCATGTCTGGAAGAAAATGTCCTCTTTCGGGGATAAAAGAGGTATTTCATGGAGAAAAGGTCCTATTGGAAGGGGGAAACCTGGTATTTCTTGGAGAAGATGTGATCTATTTGGGAGAAATGTGGCATTTCTGGCAGAAACTGTCCTCTTTTGGGGATAGAAGAGGTATTTGTGGGTGAAAAGGTCCTATTTGAAGGGGGAAACGTGGTATTTCTTGGAGAAGATGTGATCTATTTGGGAGAAATGTGGCATTTCTGGAAGAAAATGTCCAATTTGTGGGGAGAAGGCTGGTAGTTGTGGGTGAGAAGGTCCTATTTCAGGAGTAATCCAGGTATTTCTTGGAGAAGATGTGATCTATTTGGGAGAAATGTGGCATTTCTGGAAGAATATGTCCAATTTGAGGGATAAAACAGGTATTTGTGGTTGAAAAGGTCCTATTTGAAGGGGGAAACCTGGTATTTCTTGGAGAAGATGTGATATATTTGGGAGAAATGTGGCATGTCTGGAAGAAAATGTCCTATTTTGGGGATACAAGAGGTATTTGTGGGTGAAAAGGTCCTATTTCAAGGAGGAAACCTGGTATTTCTTGGAGGAGATGTGATCTATTTGGGAGAAATCTGGCCTTTCTGGATGAAACTGTCCTCTTTTGGGGATAAAAGAGGTATTTCATGGAGAAAAGGTCCTATTTGAAGGGGGAAACCTGGTATTTCCTGGAGAAGATGTGATATATTTGGGAGAAATGTGGCATTTCTGGAAGAAACTGTCGTATTTTGGGCATAAAACAGGTATTTGTGGTTGAAAAGGTCCTATTTGAAGGGGGAAACGTGGTATTTCTTGGAGAAGATGTGATATATTTGGGAGAAATGTGGCATTTCTGGAAGAAACTGTCCTCTTTTGGGGATAAACGAGGTATTTGTGGGTTGAAAAGGTCCTATTTGAAGGGGGAAACCTGGTATTTCTTGGAGAAGATGTGATTTATTTGGGAGAAATGAGGCATTTCTGGAAGAAAATGTCCAATTTGTGGGGAGAAGGCTGGTAGTTGTGGGTGAGAAGGTCCTATTTCAGGAGGAATCCTGGTATTTCTTGGAGAAGATGTGATATATTTAGGAGAAATGTGGCATTTCTAAAAGAAACTGTCCTCTTTTGGGGATAAAAGAGGTGTTTGTGGGTGAAAAGGTCCTATTTGAAGGGGGAAACCTGGTATTTCTTGGAGAAGATGTGATCTATTTGGGAGAAATGTGGCATTTCTGGAAGAAACTGTCCTCTTTTGGGGATAAAAGAGGTATTTGTGGGTGAAAAGGTCCTATTTCAAGGAGGAAACGTGGTATTTCTTGGAGAACATGTGATCTGTTTGGGAGAAATGTGGCATTTCTGGAAGAAACTGTCCTCTTTTGGGGATAAAAGAGGTATTTGTGGGTGAAAAGGTCCTATTTGAAGGGGGAAAGCTGGTATTTCTTGGAGAAGATGTGATATATTTGGGAGAAATGAGGCATTTCTGGAAGAAAATGTCCAATTTGTTGGGAGAAGGCTGGTAGTTGTGGGTGAGAAGGTCCTATTTCAGGAGGAATCCTGGTATTTCTTGGAGAAGATGTGATATATTTGGGAGAAATGTGGCATTTCTGGAAGAAACTGTCCTATTTTGGGGATCAAACAGGTATTTGTGGGTGAAAAGGTCCTATTTGAAGGGGGAAAGCTGGTATTTCTTGGAGAAGAGGTGATATATTTGGGAGAAATGTGGCATTTCTGGAAGAAACTGTCCTCTTTTGGGGATAAAAGAGGTATTAGTGGTTGAAAAGGTCCTATTTCCAGGGGGAACCCTGGAATTTCTAGGAGAAGATGTGATATATTTGGGAGAAATGTGGCATGTCTGGAAGAAAATGTCCTCTTTCGGGGATAAAAGAGGTATTTCATGGAGAAAAGGTCCTATTGGAAGGGGGAAACCTGGTATTTCTTGGAGAAGATGTGATCTATTTGGGAGAAATGTGGCATTTCTGGCAGAAACTGTCCTCTTTTGGGGATAGAAGAGGTATTTGTGGGTGAAAAGGTCCTATTTGAAGGGGGAAACGTGGTATTTCTTGGAGAAGATGTGATCTATTTGGGAGAAATGTGGCATTTCTGGAAGAAAATGTCCAATTTGTGGGGAGAAGGCTGGTAGTTGTGGGTGAGAAGGTCCTATTTCAGGAGTAATCCAGGTATTTCTTAGAGAAGATGTGATCTATTTGGGAGAAATGTGGCATTTCTGGAAGAAACTGTCCTCTTTTGGGGATAAAAGAGGTATTAGTGGTAGAAAAGGTCCTATTTGAAGGGGGAAACCTGGTATTTCTTGGAGAAGAGGTGATATATTTGGGATAAATGTGGCATTTCTGGAAGAAACTGTCCTCTTTTGGGGATAAAAGAGGTATGTGTGGGTGAAAAGGTCCTATTTGAAGGGGAAAACCTGGTATTTCTTGGAGAAGATGTGATATATTTGGGAGAAATCTGGCATTTCTGGAAGAAACTGTCCTATTTTGGGGATAAAAGAGGTATTTGAGGGAGAAAAGTTCAAATTTCAAAGGGGAAAGCTGGTATTTCTTGGAGAAGATGTGATATATTTGGGAGAAATGTGGCATTTCTGGAAGAAACTGTCCTCTTTTGGGGATAAAAGAGGTATTTGTGGGTGAAAAGGTCCTATTTCAGGTGGAATCCTGGTATTTCTTGGCGAAGATGTGATATATTTGGGAGAAATGTGGCATGTCTGGAAGAAACTGTCCTCTTTTGGGGATAAAAGAGGTATATGTGGGAGAAAAGGTCCTATTTGAAGGGGGAAAGCTGGTATTTCTTGAAGGAGATGTGATATATTTGGGAGAAATGTGGCATGTCTGGAAGAATCTGTCCTACTTTGGGGATAAAATTAGTATTTGTGGGTGAAAATGTCCTATTTGAAGGGGGAAAGCTGGTATTTCTTGGAGAAGATGTGATCTATTTGGGAGAAATGTGGCATGTCTGGAAGAAACTGTCCTCTTTTGGGGATAAAACAGGTATTTGTGGGTGAAAAGGTCCTATTTGAAGGGGGAAAGCTGGTATTTCTTGGAGAAGATGTGATATATTTGGGAGAATTGTGGCATGTCTGGAAGAAACTGTCCTAACTGGGGGGTGAAGGCTGGTATTTCTTGGAGAAAAGGTCATATTTCAGGAAGAATGCTGGTATTTCCTGGAGAATATGTGATATATTTGGGAGAAATCTGGCCGTTCTAGAAGAAACTGTCGTCTTTTGGGGATCAAACAGGTACTTGTGGGTGAAAAGGTCCTATTTGAAGGGGGAAACCTGGTATTTCTTGGAGAAGATGTGGTATATTTGGGAGAAATATGGCATGTCAGGAAGAAACAGTCCTATTTTGGGGATAAAACAGGTATTTGTGGGTGAAAAGGTCCTATTTGAAGGGGGAAACGTGGTATTTCTTGGAGAAGATGTGCTATATTTGGGAGAAATGTGGCATTTGTGGAAGAAACTGTCCTCTTTTGGGGATCAAACAGGTATTTGTGGGTGAAAAGGCCCTATTTCCAAGGGAAAACCTGTTATTTCTTGGAGAAGATGTGATATATTTGGGAGAAATCTGGCATTTCTGGAAGAAACTGTCCTCTTTTGGGGATAAAAGAGGTATTAGTGGTTGAAAAGGTCCTATTTGAAGGGGGAAACCTGGTATTTCTTGGAGAAGATGATATATATTTGGGAGAAATGTGGCCTTTCTGGAAGAAACTTTCCTCTTTTTGGGATAAAAGAGGTATTTCATGGAGAAAAGGTCCTATTAGAAGGGGTAACGTGGTATTTCTTGGAGAAGATGTGATCTATTTGGGAGAAATGTGGCATTTCTGGCAGAAACTGTCCTCTTTTGGGGATAAGACAGGTATTTGTGGTTGTAAAGGTCCTATTTGAAGGGGGAAACGTGGTATTTCTTGGAGAAGATGTGATCTATTTGGGAGAAATGTGGCATTTCTGGAAGAAAATGTCCAATTTGTGGGGAGAAGGCTGGTAGTTGTGGGTGAGAAGGTCCTATTTCAGGAGTAATCCAGGTATTTCTTGGAGAAGATGTGATCTATTTGGGAGAAATGTGGCATTTCTGGAAGAAACTGTCCTCTTTTGGGGATAAAAGAGGTATTAGTGGTAGAAAAGGTCCTATTTGAAGGGGGAAACCTGGTATTTCTTGGAGAAGATGTGATATATTTGGGAGAAATGTGGCATTTCTGGAAGAAACTGTCCTCTTTTGGGGATAAAAGAGGTATTTGTGGGTGAAAAGGTCCTATTTGATGGGGGAACCCTGGTATTTCTTGGAGAAGATGTGATCTATTTGGGAGAAATGTGGCATGTCTGGAAGAAACTGTCCTCTTTTGGGGATAAAAGAGGTATTTGTGGGTGAAAAGGTCCTATTTGAAGGGGAATCCTGGTATTTCTTGGCGAAGATGTGATATATTTGGGAGAAATGTGGCATGTCTGGAAGAAACTGTCCTCTTTTGGGGATAGAAGAGGTATATGTGGGTGAAAAGGTCCTATTTGAAGGGGGAAAGCTGGTATTTCTTGAAGGAGATGTGATATATTTGGGAGAAATGTGGCATGTCTGGTAGAATCTGTCCTACTTTGGGGATAAAACAGGTATTTGTGGGTGAAAATGTCCTATTTGAAGGGGGAAAGCTGGTATTTCTTGGAGAAGATGTGATATGTTTGGGAGAAATGTGGCATTTCTGGAAGAAACTGTCCTCTTTTGGGGATAAAACAGGTATTTGTGGGTGAAAAGGTCCTATTTGAAGGGGGAAAGCTGGTATTTCTTGGAGAAGATGTGATATATTTGGGAGAAATGTGGCATGTCTGGAAGAAACAGTCCTAACTGGGGGGTGAAGGCTGGTATTTCTTGGAGAAAAGGTCATATTTCAGGAAGAATGCTGGTATTTCCTGGAGAATATGTGATATATTTGGGAGAAATCTGGCCGTTCTAGAAGAAACTGTCGTCTTTTGGGGATCAAACAGGTACTTGTGGGTGAAAAGGTCCTATTTGAAGGGGGAAACCTGGTATTTCTTGGAGAAGATGTGGTATATTTGGGAGAAATATGGCATGTCAGGAAGAAACAGTCCTATTTTGGGGATAAAACAGGTATTTGTGGGTGAAAAGGTCCTATTTGAAGGGGGAAACGTGGTATTTCTTGGAGAAGATGTGCTATATTTGGGAGAAATGTGGCATTTGTGGAAGAAACTGTCCTCTTTTGGGGATCAAACAGGTATTTGTGGGTGAAAAGGCCCTATTTCCAAGGGAAAACCTGTTATTTCTTGGAGAAGATGTGATATATTTGGGAGAAATCTGGCATTTCTGGAAGAAACTGTCCTCTTTTGGGGATAAAAGAGGTATTAGTGGTTGAAAAGGTCCTATTTGAAGGGGGAAACCTGGTATTTCTTGGAGAAGATGATATACATTTGGGAGAAATGTGGCCTTTCTGGAAGAAACTTTCCTCTTTTTGGGATAAAAGAGGTATTTCATGGAGAAAAGGTCCTATTAGAAGGGGTAACGTGGTATTTCTTGGAGAAGATGTGATCTATTTGGGAGAAATGTGGCATTTCTGGCAGAAACTGTCCTCTTTTGGGGATAAGACAGGTATTTGTGGTTGTAAAGGTCCTATTTGAAGGGGGAAACGTGGTATTTCTTGGAGAAGATGTGATCTATTTGGGAGAAATGTGGCATTTCTGGAAGAAAATGTCCAATTTGTGGGGAGAAGGCTGGTAGTTGTGGGTGAGAAGGTCCTATATCAGGAGTAATCCAGGTATTTCTTGGAGAAGATGTGATCTATTTGGGAGAAATGTGGCATTTCTGGAAGAAACTGTCCTCTTTTGGGGATAAAAGAGGTATGTGTGGGTGAAAAGGTCCTATTTGAAGGGGGAAACCTGGTATTTCTTGGAGAAGATGTGATATATTTGGGAGAAATGTGGCATTTCTGGAAGAAACTGTCCTCTTTTGGGGATAAAAGAGGTATTTGTGGGTGAAAAGGTCCTATTTGATGGGGGAACCCTGGTATTTCTTGGAGAAGATGTGATCTATTTGGGAGAAATGTGGCATGTCTGGAAGAAACTGTCCTCTTTTGGGGATAAAAGAGGTATTTGTGGGTGAAAAGGTCCTATTTGAAGGGGAATCCTGGTATTTCTTGGCGAAGATGTGATATATTTGGGAGAAATGTGGCATGTCTGGAAGAAACTGTCCTCTTTTGGGGATAAAAGAGGTATATGTGGGTGAAAAGGTCCTATTTGAAGGGGGAAAGCTGGTATTTCTTGAAGGAGATGTGATATATTTGGGAGAAATGTGGCATGTCTGGTAGAATCTGTCCTACTTTGGGGATAAAACAGGTATTTGTGGGTGAAAATGTCCTATTTGAAGGGGGAAAGCTGGTATTTCTTGGAGAAGATGTGATATGTTTGGGAGAAATGTGGCATTTCTGGAAGAAACTGTCCTCTTTTGGGGATAAAACAGGTATTTGTGGGTGAAAAGGTCCTATTTGAAGGGGGAAAGCTGGTATTTCTTGGAGAAGATGTGATATATTTGGGAGAAATGTGGCATGTCTGGAAGAAACAGTCCTATCTGGGGGGTGAAGGCTGGTATTTCTTGGAGAAAAGGTCATATTTCAGGAAGAATGCTGGTATTTCCTGGAGAATATGTGATATATTTGGGAGAAATCTGGCCGTTCTAGAAGAAACTGTCCTCTTTTGGGGATCAAACAGGTACTTGTGGGTGAAAAGGTCGTATTTGAAGGGGGAAACGTGGTATTTCTTGGAGAAGATGTGGTATATTTGGGAGAAATGTGGCATGTCAGGAAGAAACAGTCCTATTTTGGGGATAAAACAGGTATTTGTGGGTGAAAAGGTACTATTTGAAGGGGGAAACGTGGTATTTCTTGGAGAAGATGTGCTATATTTGGGAGAAATGTGGCATTTCTGGAAGAAACTGTCCTCTTTTGGGGATCAAACAGGTATTTGTGGGTGAAAAGGTCCCATTTCCAAGGGAAAACCTGGTATTTCTTGGAGGAGATGTGATATATTTCGGAGAAATGTGGCATTTCTGGAAGAAACTGTCCTCTTTTGGGGGTAAAACAGGTATTTGTGGGTGAAAAGGTCCTATTTCCAGGGGGAAACCTGGTATTTCTTGGAGATGTGATATATTTGGGAGAAATGTGGCATTTCTGGAAGAAACTGTCCTCTTTTGGGGATAAAAGAGGTATTTGTGGGTGAAAAGGTCCTATTTGAAGGGGGAAACCTGGTATTTCTTGGAGAAGATGTGATATATTTGGGAGATATGTGGCATTTCTGGCAGAAAATGTTCTATTTTGGGGATAAAAGAGGTATTTGTGGGTGAAAAGGTCCTATTTGAAGGGGGAAACCTGGTATTTCTTGGAGAAGATGTGATATATTTGGGAGAAATCTGGCCATTCTGGCAGAAACTGTCCTCTTTTGGGGATAAATGAGGTATTTCATGGAGAAAAGGTCCTATTTGAAGGGGGAAACCTGGTATTTCCTGGAGAAGATGTGATATATTTGGGAGAAATGTGGCATTTCTGGAAGAAACTGTCGTATTTTGGGCATAAAACAGGTATTTGTGGTTGAAAAGGTCCTATTTGAAGGGGGAAACGTGGTATTTCTTGGAGAAGATGTGATATATTTGGGAGAAATGTGGCATTTCTGGAAGAAACTGTCCTCTTTTGGGGATAAACGAGGTATTTGTGGGTTGAAAAGGTCCTATTTGAAGGGGGAAACCTGGTATTTCTTGGAGAAGATGTGATTTATTTGGGAGAAATGAGGCATTTCTGGAAGAAAATGTCCAATTTGTGGGGAGAAGGCTGGTAGTTGTGGGTGAGAAGGTCCTATTTCAGGAGGAATCCTGGTATTTCTTGGAGAAGATGTGATATATTTAGGAGAAATGTGGCATTTCTAAAAGAAACTGTCCTCTTTTGGGGATAAAAGAGGTGTTTGTGGGTGAAAAGGTCCTATTTGAAGGGGGAAACCTGGTATTTCTTGGAGAAGATGTGATCTATTTGGGAGAAATGTGGCATTTCTGGAAGAAACTGTCCTCTTTTGGGGATAAAAGAGGTATTTGTGGGTGAAAAGGTCCTATTTCAAGGAGGAAACGTGGTATTTCTTGGAGAAGATGTGATCTGTTTGGGAGAAATGTGGCATTTCTGGAAGAAACTGTCCTCTTTTGGGGATAAAAGAGGTATTTGTGGGTGAAAAGGTCCTATTTGAAGGGGGAAAGCTGGTATTTCTTGGAGAAGATGTGATATATTTGGGAGAAATGAGGCATTTCTGGAAGAAAATGTCCAATTTGTTGGGAGAAGGCTGGTAGTTGTGGGTGAGAAGGTCCTATTTCAGGAGGAATCCTGGTATTTCTTGGAGAAGATGTGATATATTTGGGAGAAATGTGGCATTTCTGGAAGAAACTGTCCTATTTTGGGGATCAAACAGGTATTTGTGGGTGAAAAGGTCCTATTTGAAGGGGGAAAGCTGGTATTTCTTGGAGAAGAGGTGATTTATTTGGGAGAAATGTGGCATTTCTGGAAGAAACTGTCCTCTTTTGGGGATAAAAGAGGTATTAGTGGTTGAAAAGGTCCTATTTCCAGGGGGAACCCTGGAATTTCTAGGAGAAGATGTGATATATTTGGGAGAAATGTGGCATGTCTGGAAGAAAATGTCCTCTTTCGGGGATAAAAGAGGTATTTCATGGAGAAAAGGTCCTATTGGAAGGGGGAAACCTGGTATTTCTTGGAGAAGATGTGATCTATTTGGGAGAAATGTGGCATTTCTGGCAGAAACTGTCCTCTTTTGGGGATAGAAGAGGTATTTGTGGGTGAAAAGGTCCTATTTGAAGGGGGAAACGTGGTATTTCTTGGAGAAGATGTGATCTATTTGGGAGAAATGTGGCATTTCTGGAAGAAAATGTCCAATTTGTGGGGAGAAGGCTGGTAGTTGTGGGTGAGAAGGTCCTATTTCAGGAGTAATCCAGGTATTTCTTGGAGAAGATGTGATCTATTTGGGAGAAATGTGGCATTTCTGGAAGAAACTGTCCTCTTTTGGGGATAAAAGAGGTATTAGTGGTAGAAAAGGTCCTATTTGAAGGGGGAAACCTGGTATTTCTTGGAGAAGAGGTGATATATTTGGGATAAATGTGGCATTTCTGGAAGAAACTGTCCTCTTTTGGGGATAAAAGAGGTATGTGTGGGTGAAAAGGTCCTATTTGAAGGGGAAAACCTGGTATTTCTTGGAGAAGATGTGATATATTTGGGAGAAATCTGGCATTTCTGGAAGAAACTGTCCTATTTTGGGGATAAAAGAGGTATTTGAGGGAGAAAAGTTCAAATTTCAAAGGGGAAAGCTGGTATTTCTTGGAGAAGATGTGATATATTTGGGAGAAATGTGGCATTTCTGGAAGAAACTGTCCTCTTTTGGGGATAAAAGAGGTATTTGTGGGTGAAAAGGTCCTATTTCAGGTGGAATCCTGGTATTTCTTGGCGAAGATGTGATATATTTGGGAGAAATGTGGCATGTCTGGAAGAAACTGTCCTCTTTTGGGGATAAAAGAGGTATATGTGGGAGAAAAGGTCCTATTTGAAGGGGGAAAGCTGGTATTTCTTGAAGGAGATGTGATATATTTGGGAGAAATGTGGCATGTCTGGAAGAATCTGTCCTACTTTGGGGATAAAATTAGTATTTGTGGGTGAAAATGTCCTATTTGAAGGGGGAAAGCTGGTATTTCTTGGAGAAGATGTGATCTATTTGGGAGAAATGTGGCATGTCTGGAAGAAACTGTCCTCTTTTGGGGATAAAAGAGGTATTTGTGGGTGAAAAGGTCCTATTTGAAGGGGGAAAGCTGGTATTTCTTGGAGAAGATGTGATATATTTGGGAGAATTGTGGCATGTCTGGAAGAAACTGTCCTAACTGGGGGGTGAAGGCTGGTATTTCTTGGAGAAAAGGTCATATTTCAGGAAGAATGCTGGTATTTCCTGGAGAATATGTGATATATTTGGGAGAAATCTGGCCGTTCTAGAAGAAACTGTCGTCTTTTGGGGATCAAACAGGTACTTGTGGGTGAAAAGGTCCTATTTGAAGGGGGAAACCTGGTATTTCTTGGAGAAGATGTGGTATATTTGGGAGAAATATGGCATGTCAGGAAGAAACAGTCCTATTTTGGGGATAAAACAGGTATTTGTGGGTGAAAAGGTCCTATTTGAAGGGGGAAACGTGGTATTTCTTGGAGAAGAAGTGCTATATTTGGGAGAAATGTGGCATTTGTGGAAGAAACTGTCCTCTTTTGGGGATCAAACAGGTATTTGTGGGTGAAAAGGCCCTATTTCCAAGGGAAAACCTGTTATTTCTTGGAGAAGATGTGATATATTTGGGAGAAATCTGGCATTTCTGGAAGAAACTGTCCTCTTTTGGGGATAAAAGAGGTATTAGTGGTTGAAAAGGTCCTATTTGAAGGGGGAAACCTGGTATTTCTTGGAGAAGATGATATATATTTGGGAGAAATGTGGCCTTTCTGGAAGAAACTTTCCTCTTTTTGGGATAAAAGAGGTATTTCATGGAGAAAAGGTCCTATTAGAAGGGGTAACGTGGTATTTCTTGGAGAAGATGTGATCTATTTGGGAGAAATGTGGCATTTCTGGCAGAAACTGTCCTCTTTTGGGGATAAGACAGGTATTTGTGGTTGTAAAGGTCCTATTTGAAGGGGGAAACGTGGTATTTCTTGGAGAAGATGTGATCTATTTGGGAGAAATGTGGCATTTCTGGAAGAAAATG
>JASCYN010000133.1:0-50000 GCA_030408155.1 Lophura swinhoii
GATATATTTGGGAGAACTGTGGCATTTCTGGAAGAAACTGTCCTATTTTGGGGATCAATGAGGTATTTGTGGGTGAAAACGTCCTATTTCAAGGAGGAACCCTGGTATTTCTTGGAGAAGATGTGATCTATTTGGGAGAAATGTGGCATTTCTGGAAGAAACTGTCCTATTTTGAGAAAAAAAGAGGTATTTGTGGGTGAAAAGTTCCTATTTTTAGGGGGAAACGTGGTATTTCTTGGAGAAGATGTGATATAAATGGGAGAAATGTGGCATTTCTGGAAGAAAATGTCCTATTTTGGGGATAAAGCAGGTATTTGTGGGTGAAAAGGTCGTATTTCATGAGGAATCCTGGTATTTCTTGGAGAAGCTGTGATATATTTGGGAGAAATGTGGCATTTCTGGAAGTAACTGATCTACTTTGGGGATAAAGGAGGTATTTGTGGGTGAAAAGGTCCTATTTGAAGGGCGAACCCTGGTATTTCTAGGAGAAGATGTGATATATTTCGGAGAAATGTGGCATGTCTGGAGGAAACTGTCCTCTTTTGGGGATAAAAGAGGTATTTGTGGGTGAAACGTGGTATTTCTTGGAGAAGATGTGATATATTTGGGAGAAATCTGGCATTCCTGGAAGAAAATGTACTCTTTTGGGGATAAAGCAGGTATTTGTGGGTGAAAAGGTCCTATTTGAAGGGGGAACCCTGGTATTTCTTGGAGAAGATGTGATCTATTTGGGAGAAATGTGGCATGTCTGGAGGAAAATGTCCAATTTTGGGGATAAAAGAGGAATTTGTGGTTGAAAAGTTCCTATTTGAAGGGGGAAACGTGTTATTTCTTGGAGAAGATGTGATCTATTTGGGAGAAATCTGGCATTTCTGGAAGAATATGTCCAATCTGGGGGCAGAAGGCTGGTATTTGTGGGTGAAAAGGTCCTATTTGAAGGGGGAAAGCTGGTATTTCTTGGAGAAGATGTGATATATTTGGGAGAAATGTGGCATCTCTGGATGAAACTCTAATATTTTGGGGATAAAAGAGGTATTTGTGGGTGAAATGTCCTATTTCAGGAGGAATCCTGGTATTTCTTGGAGAAGATGTGATACATTTGGGAGAAATCTGGCATGTCTGGAAGAAAATGTCCTCTTTTGGGGATAAAAGAGGCATTTGTGGGTGAAAAGGACGTATTTAATGGGGGAACCCTGGTATTTCTTGGAGAAGATGTGATATATTTGGGAGAAATCTGACCTTTCAGGAAGAAAATGTCCTATTTTCGGGGGAGAAGGCTGGTATTTGTGGGAGAAATGTTCTATTTCAGGAGGAATCCTGGTATTTCTTGGAGATGTGATATGTTTGGGAGTAATGTGTCATATCTGGAAGAAAATGTCCTATATTGGGGTTAAAAGAGGTACTTGTGGGTGAAAAGGTCCTATTTGAAGGGGGAAAGCAGGTATTTCTTGGAGAAGATGTGATATATTTGGGAGAAATCTGGCCTTCCTGGAAGAAACTGTCCTATTTGGGGGGAGAAGGCTGGTATTTGCGGGAGAAAATGTCCTATTTCAGGAGGAATCCTGGTATTTCTTGGAGATGGGATATGTTTGGGAGAAATCTGGCCTGTCTTTCAGAAAATGTCCTCTTTTGGGGATGAAAGAGGGATTTGTGGGTGAAAAGGTCCTATTTCCAGGGGGAACCCTGGTAGTTCTTGGAGAATATGTGATATATTTGGGAGAAATCTGGCATATCTGCAAGAAAATGTCCAAATTGGGGGGAGAAGGCTTGTATTTGTGGGTGAAAAGGTCCTATTTCAGGAGGAATCCTGGTATTTCTTGAAGAAGATGTGATATATTTGGGAGAAATGTGGCATTTCTGGAAGAAAAAGTCCTCTTTTGGGGATAAAACAGGTATTTGGGGGTAAAAGGTCCTATTTGAAGGGGGAAAGCTGGTATTTCTTGGAGAAGATGTGATCTATTTGGGAGAAATGTGGCATTTCTGGAAGAAACTGTCCTCTTTTGGGGATAAAAGAGGTATTTGTGGGTGAAAAGGTCCTATTTGAAGGGGGAAAGCTGGTATTTCTTGGAGAAGATGTGATATGTCTGGGAGAAATGTGGCCTTTCTGGAAGAAACTGTCCTATTTTGGGGATAAAAGAGGTATTTGTGGGTGAAAAGGTCCTATTTGAAGGGGGAAACCTGGTATTTCTTGGAGAAGCTGTGATCTATTTGGGAGAAATGTGGCATTTCTGGAAGAAAATGTCCAATTTGGGGGGAGAAGGCTGGTATTTGTGGGAGAAAAGATCCTATTTCAGGAGGAACCCTGGTATTTCTTGGAGAAGAGGTGATATATTTGGGAGAAATGTGGCATTTCTGGAAGGAAATGTCCTATTTTGGGTATAAAAGAGGTATTTGTGGTTGAAAAGGTCCTATTTGAAGGGGGAAACGTGGTATTTCTTGGAAAAGCTGTGATATATTTGGTAGAAATCTGGCATTTCTGGAAGAAACTGTTCTATTTTTGGGATAAAGGAGGTATTTGTGGGTGAAAAGGTCCTATTTGAAGGGAGAAATCTGGTATTTCTTGGGGAAGATGTGATATATTTCGGAGAAATGTGGCATGTCTGGAGGAAACTGTCCTATTTTGGGGATTAAAGAGGTATTTGTGGGTGAAAAGGTCCTATTTGAAGGGGGAAAGCTGGTATTTCTTGGAGAAGATGTGATATATTTGGGAGAAATGTGGCCTTTCTGGAAGAAACTGTCCTATTTTGGGGATTAAAGAGGTATTTGTGGGTGAAAAGGTCCTATTTGAAGGGGGAAACGTGGTATTTCTTGGAGAAGATGTGATATATTTGGGAGAAATGTGGCCTTTCTGGAAGAAACTGTCCTATTTTGGGGAAAAAAGAGGTATTTGTGGGTGAAAGGATCCTATTTGAAGGGGGAAAGCTGGTATTTCTTGGAGAAGATGTGATTTATTTGGGAGAAATGTGGCATTTCTGGAAGAAACTGTCCTCTTTTGGGGATAAAAGAGGTATTTGTGGGTGAAAAGGTCCTATTTGAAGGGGGAAAGCTGGTATTCCCTGGAGAAGATGTGATATATTTGGGAGAAATCTGGCCTTTCTGGCAGAAACAGTCCTATTTTGGGGATCAGCAGGTATTTGTGGGTGAAAAGGTCCTATTTGAAGGGGGATAGCTGGTATTTCTTGGAGAAGATGTGATCTACTTGGGAGAAATCTGGCATGTCTGGAAGAAACTGTCCTATTTTGGGGATGAAAGAGGTATTAGTGGGTGAAAAGTTCCTACTTGAAGGGGGAAAGCTGGTATTTCTTGGAGAAGATGTGATCTATTTGGGAGAAATGTGGCATTTCTGGAAGAAACTGTCCTCTTTTGGGGATAAAAGAGGTATTTGTGGGTGAAAAGGTCCTATTTGAAGGGGGAACCCTGGTATTTCATGGAGAAGATGTGATCTATTTGGGAGAAATGTGGCATGTCTGGAATAAATCGTCCTATTTTGGGGATAAAGCAGGTATTTGTGGGAGAAAAGGTCCTATTTGAAGGGGGAAACCTGGTATTTCTTGGAGAAGATGTGATATACTTGGGAGAAATGTGGCATTTCAGGAAGAAAATGTCCAATCTGGGGGAAGAAGGCTGGTATTTGAGGGTGAAAAGGTCCTATTTGAAGGAGGAACCCTGGTTTTTCTTGGAGAAGATGTGATATACCTGGGAGAAATCTGGCATGTCCGGATGAACCTGTCCTATTTTGGGGATAAAAGAGGTATTTGTGGGTGAAAAGTCCTATTTGAAGGGGGAAAGCTGGTATTTCTTGGAGAAGATGTGATATATTTGGGAGAAATGTGGCATTTCTGGAAGAAACTGTCCTATTTTGGAGATAAAACGGGTATTTGTGGGTGAAAAGGTCCTATTTGAAGGGTGAAACCTGGTATTTCTTGGAGAAGATGTGATATATTTGGGAGAAATCTGGCCTTTCTGGAAGAAAATATCCTATTTTCGGAATTAAAGAGGTATTTGTGGGTGAAAAGGTCCTATTTGAAGGGGGAAAGCTGGTATTTCTTGGAGAAGATGTGATATAATTGGGAGAAATCTGGCATTTCTGGAAGAAACTGTCCTCTTTTGGGGATAAAAGATGTATTTGTGGGTGAAAAGTTTCTATTTCAAGGGGGAAAGCTGGTATTTCTTGGAGAAGATGTGATCTATTTGGGAGAAATCTGGCATTTCTGGAAGACAATTTCCTATTTTCCGGGGAGAAGGCTGGTATTTGTGGTTGAAAAGATCCTATTTCAGGAGGAATCCTGTTATTTCTTGGAGATGTGATATGTTTGGGAGAAATCTGGAATTTCTGGAAGAGACTGTCCTCTTTTGGGGATAAAAGAGGTATTTGTGGGTGAAAAGGTCCTATTTGAAGGGTGAAAGCTGGTATTTCTTGGAGAAGATGTGATATATTTGGGAGAAATCGGGCATTTCTGGAAGAAAATGTCCAATTTGGGGGGAGAAGGCTGGTATTTGTGGGAGAAAAGGTCCTATTACAGGAGGAACCCTGGTATTTCTCGGAGAAGATGTGATCTATTTGGGAGAAATGTGGCATTTCTGGAGGAAACTGTTCTATTTCGGGGGTAAAGGAGGTATTAGTGGGTGAAAAGGTCCTATTTGAAGGGGGAAAGCTGGTATTTCTTGGAGAAGATGTGATATATTTGGGAGAAATCTGGCATGTCTGGAAGAAAATGTCCAATCTGGGGGCAGAAGGCTGGTATTTGTGGGTGAAAAGGTCCTATTTCTGGAGGAATCCTGGTATTTCTTGGAGAAGATGTGATCTATTTGGGAGAAATGTGGCAGTTCTGGATGAACCTGTCCTATTTTGGGGATAAAAGAGGTATTTGTGGGTGAAAAGGTCCTATTTGAAGGGGGAAAGCTGGTATTTCTTGGAGAAGATGTGATATATTTGGGAGAAATCTGGCATTTCTGGAAGAAACTGTCCAATCTGGGGGAAGAAGGCTGGTATTTGTGGGTGAAAAGGTCATATTTCAGGAGGAATCCTGGTATTTCTTGGAGAAGATGTGATATATTTGGGAGAACTGTAGCATTTCTGGAAGAAACTGTCCTATTTTGGGGATAAAAGAGGTATTTGTGGGTGAAAAGGTCCTATTTTTAGGGGGAAACCTGGTATTTCTTGGAGAAGATGTGATCTATTTGGGAGAAATCTGGCAGTTCTGGAAGGAAATGTCCTATTTTGGGGATAAAAGAGGTATTTCGGGGAGAAAAGGTCCTATTTGAAGGGGGAACCCTGGTATTTCTTGGAGAAGATGTGATATATTTGGGAGAAATCTGGCATTTCTGGAAGAATATGTCCTATTTTGGGGATAAAAGAGGTATTTCTGGCTGATAAGGTCCTATTAGAAGGGGGAAATCTGCTAGTTCTTGGAGAAGATGTGATATATTTGGGAGAAATGTGGCCTTTCTGGAAGAAAATGTCCTATTTTGGGGATAAAGCAGGTATTTGTGGGTGAAAAGGTCCTATTTCAAGGGGTAATCCTGGTATTTCTTGGAGAAGATGTGATCTATTTGGGAGAAATGTGGCATGTCTGGAAGAAACTGTCCTCTTATGGGGATAAAACAGGTATTTGTGGGTGAAAAGGTCCTATTTGAAGGGGGATAGCTGGTATTTCTTGGAGAAGCTGTGATATATTTGGGAGAAATGTGGCATGTCTGGCAGAAACTGACCTCTTTTGGGGATAAAAGAGGTATTTGTGGGAGAAAAGGTCCTATTTGAAGGGGGAAACGTGGTATTTCTTGGAGAAGATGTGATATATTTGGGAGAAATGTGGCATTTCTGGAAGGAAATGTCCTCTTTTGGGGATCAAAGAGGTATTTGTGGGTGAAAAGGTCCTATTTGAAGGGGGAAAGCTGGTATTTCTTGGAGCAGATGTGATATATTTGGGAGAAATGTGGCATTTCTGGAAGAAAATGTCCAATTTGGGGGGAGAAGGCTGGTATTTGAGGGAGAAAAGGTCCTATTTCAGGAGGAACCCTGGTATTTCTTGGAGAAGATGTGATATATTTGGGAGAAATGTGGCATTTCTGGAAGGAAATGTCCTATTTTGGGTATAAAAGAGGTATTTGTGGGTGAAAAGGTCCTATTTGAAGGGGGAAAGCTGGTATTTCTTGGAGAAGATGTGATCTATTTGGGAGAAATGTGGCATTTCTGGAAGAAAATGTCCAATTTTGGGGATAAAGCAGGTATTTGTGGGTGAAAAGGTCGTATTTCAGGAGGAATCCTGGTATTTCTTGGAGAAGCTGTGATATATTTGGGAGAAATGTGGTATTTCTGGAAGAAACTGTCCTCTTTTGGGATCAAACAGGTGTTTGTGGGTGAAAAGGACCTATTTGAAGGGGGAAAGCTGGTATTTCTTGGAGCAGATGTGATATATTTGGGAGAAATGTGGCATGTCTGGAAGAAACTGTCCTATTTTGGGTATAAAAGAGTTACTTGTGGGTGAAAAAGTCCTATTTGAAGGGGGAAAGCTGGTATTTCTTGGAGAAGATGTGATATATTTGGGAGAAATGTGGCCTTTCTGGAAGAAACTGTCCTATTTTGGGGATTAAAGAGGTATTTGTGGGTGAAAAGGTCCTATTTGAAGGGGGAAAGCTGGTATTTCTTGGAGAAGATGTGATCTATTTGGGAGAAATCTGGCCTTTCTGGAAGAAAATGTCCTATCTTTGGGGGAGAAGGCTGGTATTTGTGGGAGAAATGTCCTATTTCAGGAGGAATCCTGGTATTTCTTGGAGATGTGATATGTTTGGGAGTAATGTGGCATGTCTGGAAGAAACTGTCCTATTTTGGGGATGAAAGAGGTATTTTGTGGGTGAAAAGGTCCTATTTGAAGGGGGAAAGCTGGTATTTCTTGGAGAAGATGTGATATATTTGGGAGAAATGTGGCATTTCCGAAAGAAACTATCCTATTTTGGGGATAAATGAGGTATTTGTGGGTGAAAAGGTCCTATTTGAAGGGGGAACCCTGGTATTTCTTGGAGAAGATGTGATACATTTGGGAGAAATGTGGCATTTCTGCAAGAAAATGTCCTATTTTGGGGATAAAAGTGGTATTTGTGGGTGAAAAGGTCCTATTTGAAGGGGGAAAGCTGGTATTTCTTGGAGAAGATGTGATATATATGGGAGAAATATGGCATTTCTGGAAGAAAATGTACTATTTTGGGGATAAAGCAGGGATTTGTGGGTGAAAAGGTCCTATTTGAAGGGGGAAAGCTGATATTTCTTGGAGAAGATGTGATCTATTTGTGAGAAATCTGGCATTTCTGGAAGAAACTGATCTAATTTGGGGATAAAGGAGGTATTTGTGGGTGATAAGGTCCTATTTGAAGGGGGAACCCTGGTATTTCTTGGAGAAGATGTGATATATTTCGGAGAAATGTGGCATGTCTGGAAGAAACTGTCCTCTTTTGGGGATAAAGCAGGTATTTGTGGGTGAAAAGGTCCTATTTGAAGGGGGAAAGCTGGTATTTCTTGGAGAAGATGTGATATATTTGGGAGAAATGTGGCATTTCTGGAGGAAAATGTCCTCTTTTGGGGATAAAGCAGGTATTTGTGGTTGAAAAGGTCCTATTTGAAGGGGGAAACGTCTTATTTCTTGGAGAAGATGTGATATATTTGGGAGAAATGTGGCATTTCTGGAAGAAAATGTCCAATCTGGGGGCAGAAGGCTGGTATTTGTGGGTGAAAAGGTCCTATTTGAAGGGGGAAAGCTGGTATTTCTTGGAGAAGATGTGATATATGTGGGAGAAATGTGGCCTTTCTGGAAGAAACTGTCCTCTTTTGGGAATAAAAGAGGTATTTGTGGGTGATAAGGTCCTATTTGAAGTTTGAAACCTGGTATTTCTTGGAGAAGATGTGATCTATTTGGGAGAAATCGGGCATTTCTGGAAGAAAATGTCCTCTTTTGGGGATAAAAGAGGTATTTGTGGGTGAAATGTCCTATTTCAGGAGGAATCCTGGTATTTCTTGGAGAAGATGTGATACATTTGGGAGAAATCTGGCATGTCTGGAAGAAAATGTCCTATTTTGGGGATAAAAGAGGCATTTGTGGGTGAAAAGGACGTATTTGAAGGGGGAACCCTGGTATTTCTTGGAGAAGATGTGATATATTTGGGAGAAATCTGACCTTTCAGGAAGAAAATGTCCTATTTTCGGGGGAGAAGGCTGGTATTTGTGGGAGAAATGTTCTATTTCAGGAGGAATCCTGGTATTTCTTGGAGATGTGATATGTTTGGGAGTAATGTGTCATATCTGGAAGAAAATGTCCTATATTGGGGTTAAAAGAGGTACTTGTGGGTGAAAAGGTCCTATTTGAAGGGGGAAAGCAGGTATTTCTTGGAGAAGATGTGATATATTTGGGAGAAATCGGGCATTTCTGGAAGAAAATGTCCTCTTTTGGGGATAAAGGAGGTACTTGTGGGTGAGAAGGTCCCATTTCAAGGGGGAAAGCTGATATTTCTTGGTGAAGCTGTTATATATCTCGGAGAAATGTGGCATTTCTGGAAGAAAATGTCCTATTTTCGGGGTAGAAGGCTGGTATTTGTGGGAGAAAAGGTCCTATTTCAGGAGGAATCCTGGTATTTCTTGGAGAATATGTGATATATTTGGGAGAAATCTGGCATATCTGCAAGAAAATGCCCAAATTGGGGGGAGAAGGCTTGTATTTGTGGGTGAAAAGTTCCTATTTCAGGAGGAATCCTGGTATTTCTTGAAGAAGATGTGATATATTTGGGAGAAATGTGGCATTTCTGGAAGAAAATGTCCAATTTTGGGGATAAAGCAGGTATTTGTGGCTGAAAAGGTCCTATTTGAAGGGGGAAACGTGGTATTTCTTGGAGAAGATGTGATCTATTTGGGGGAAATGTGGCATTTCTGGAAGAAACTGTCCTATTTTGGGGATAAAAGAGGTATTTGTGGGTGAAAAGGTCCTATTTGAAGGAGGAAATCTGGTATTTCTTGGAGTAGATGTGATATATTTGGGAGAAATGTGGCATTTCTGGAAGGAAATGTCCTCTTTTGGGGATAAAAGAGGTATTTGTGGGTGAAAAGGTCCTATTTGAAGGGGGAAAGCTGGTATTTCTTGGAGAAGATGTGATATATTTGGGAGAAATGTGGCATTTCTGGAAGAAAATGTCCAATTTGGGGGGAGAAGGCTGGTATTTGAGGGAGAAAAGGTCCTATTTCAGGAGGAACCCTGGTATTTCTTGGAGAAGATGTGATATATTTGGGAGAAATGTGGCATTTCTGGAAGGAAATGTCCTATTTTGGGTATAAAAGAGGTATTTGTGGGTGAAAAGGTCCTATTTGAAGGGGGAAACGTGGTATTTCTTGGAGAAGATGTGATCTATTTGGGAGAAATGTGGCATTTCTGGAAGAAAATGTCCAATTTTGGGGATAAAGCAGGTATTTGTGGGTGAAAAGGTCGTATTTCAGGAGGAATCCTGGTATTTCTTGGAGAAGCTGTGATATATTTGGGAGAAATGTGGTATTTCTGGAAGAAACTGTCCTCTTTTGGGATCAAACTGGTATTTGTGGGTGAAAAGGACCTATTTGAAGGGGGAAAGCTGGTATTTCTTGGAGAAGATGTGATCTATTTGGGAGAAATCTGGCATTTCTGGAAGAAACTGTCCTATTTTGGGGATAAAAGAAGTTTTTGTGGGTGAAAAGGTCCTATTTGAAGGGGGAAACCTGGTATTTCTTGGAGAAGATGTGCTATATTTGGGAGAAATCTGGCATTTCTGGAAGAAAATGTCCAATCTGGGGCAGAAGGCTGGTATTTGTGGGTGAAAAGGTCATATTTCAGGAGGAACCCTGGTATTTCTTGGAGAAGATGTAATATATTTGGGTGAAATCTGGCATTTCTGGAAGAAAATGTCCAATCTGCGGGCAGTAGGCCGGTAATTGTGGGTGAAAAGGTCCTATTTGAAGGGGGAATCCTGGTATTTCTTGGAGAAGATGTGATATATTTGGGAGAAATGTGGCATTTCTGGAAGAAACTGTCCTATTTGGGGGATAAAAGAGGTATTTCTGGGTGAAAAGGTCCTATTTGAAGGTGGAACCCTGGTATTTCTTGGAGAAGATGTGATCTATTTGGGAGAAATGTGGCATTTCTGGGAGAAAATGTCCAATCTGGGGGAAGAAGTCTGGTATTTGTGGGTGAAAATGTCCTATTTCAGGAGGAATCCTGGTATTTCTTGGAGAAGATTTGATATATTTGGGAGGAATCTGGCATGTCCAGATAAACCTGTCCTATTTTGGGGATAAAAGAGGTATTTGTGGGTGATAAGGTCCTATTAGAAGGGGGAAAGGTGGTATTTCTTGGAGAAGATGTTCTATATTTGTGAGAAATCTGGCATTTCTGGAAGAAAATGTCCTATTTTCGGGGGAGAAGGCTTGTATTTGTGGGTGAAAAGGTCCTATTTCAGGAGGAATCCTGGTATTTCTTGGAGAAGCTGTGATCTATTTGGGAGAAATGTGGCATTTCTGGAAGAAACTGTCCTATTTTGGGGATAAAACAGGTATTTGTGGGTGAAAAGGTCCTCTTTGAAGGGGGAACCCTGGTATTTCTTGGAGAAGATGTGATATATTTGGGAGAAATCAGGCAGTTCTGGAAGAAAATGTCCTATTTTGGGGATCAAACAGGTATTTCGGGGAGAAAAGGTCCTATTTGAAGGGGGAACCCTGGTATTTCTTGGAGAAGATGTGATATATTTGGGAGAAATCTGGCATATCTGGAAGAAAATGTCCTCTTTTAGGGATAAAAAAGGTATTTCTGGCTGATAAGGTCCTATTTGAAGGGGGAAATCTGGTAGTTCTTGGAGAAGATGTGATATATTTGGGAGAAATGTGGCATTTCTGGAAGAAAATGTCCTATTTTGGGGATAAAGGAGGAATTTGTGGGTGACAAGGTCCTATTTCAAGGGGGAAACCTGGTATTTCTTGGAGAAGATGTGGTATATTTGGGAGAAATGTGGCATGTCTGGAAGAAACTGTCCTCTTTTGGGGACAAAGCAGGTATTTGTGGGTGAATAGGTCCTATTTGAAGGGGGAACCCTGGTATTTCTTGGAGAAGATGTGATATATTTGGGAGAAATGTGGCATTTCTGCAAGAAAATGTCCAATTTTGGGGATAAAGCAGGTATTTGTGGGTGAAAAGGTCCTATTTGAAGGGGGAAACGTGGTATTTCTTGGAGAAGATGTGATACATTTGGGAGAAATGTGGCATTTCTGGAAGAAACTGTCCTATTTTGGGGATAAAACAGGTATTTGTGGGTGAAAAGGTCCTATTTCAGGAGGAAAGCTGGTATTTCTTGGAGAAGATGTGATATATTTGGGAGAAATGTGGCCTTTCTGGAAGAAACTGATCTACTTTGGGGATAAAGGAGGTATTTGTGGGTGAAAAGGTCCTATTTGAAGGGGGAAACGTGGTATTTCTTGGAGAAGATGTGATATATTTCGGAGAAATGTGGCATGTCTGGAGGAAACTGTCCTCTTTTGGGGATAAAGCAGGTATTTGTGGGTGAAAAGGTCCTATTTGAAGGGGGAAACCTGGTACTTCTAGGAGAAGATATGATCTTATTGGGAGAAATGTGGCATTTCTGGAAGAAACTGTCCTCTTTTGGGGATAAAAGAGGTATTTGTGTGTGAAAAGGTCCTATTTGAAGGGGGAAACCTGGTATTTCTTGGAGAAGATGTGATCTATTTGGGAGAAATGTGGCATTTCTGGAACGAAATGTCCTATTTTGGGTATAAAAGAGGTATTTGTGGGAGAAAAGGTCCTATTTGAAGGGGGAACCCTGGTATTTCTTGGAGAAGATGTGATCTATTTGGGAGAAATGTGGCATTTCTGGAAGAAACTGTCCTATTTTGGGGATCAAACAGGTATTTGTGGGTGAAAAGGTCCTATTTCAAGGGGGAAACCTGGTATTCCCTGGAGAAAATGTGATATATTTGGGAGAAATGTGGTATTTCTGGAAGAAACTGTCCTCTTTTGGGGATAAAAGAGGTATTTGTGGGTGAAAAGGTCCTATTTGAAGGGGGAAAGCTGGTATTTCTTGGAGCAGATGTGATATATTTGGGAGAAATGTGGCATGTCTGGAAGAAACTGTCCTATTTTGGGGATAAAAGAGTTACTTGTGGGTTAAAAGGTCCTATTTGACGGGGGAAAGCTGGTATTTCTTGGAGAAGATGTGATATATTTGGGAGAAATGTGGCATTTCTGGAAGAAAATGTCCTATTTTGGGGATTAAAGAGGTATTTGTGGGTGATAAGTTCCTATTTGAAGGGGGAAACGTGGTATTTCATGGAGAAGATGTGATTTATTTGGGAGAAATGTGGCATGTCTGGAAGAAAATGTACTATTTTGGGGATAAAAGAGGTATTTGTGGGTGAAAAGGTCCTATTTCAAGGAGGAACCCTGGTATTTCTTGGAGAAGATGTGATATATTTGGGAGAAATGTGGCCTTTCTGGAAGAAAATGTCCTATCTTTGGGGGAGAAGGCTGGTATTTGTGGGAGAAATGTCCTATTTCAGGAGGAATCCTGGTATTTCTTGGAGATGTGATATGTTTGGGAGTAATGTGGCATTTCCGGAAGAAACTGTCCTATTTTGGGGATAAAAGAGGTATTTGTGGGTGAAAAGGTCCTATTTGAAGGGGGAAACGTGGTATTTCTTGGAGAAGATGTGATATATTTGGGAGAAATCTGGCATTCCTGGAAGAAAATGTCCTCTTTTGGGGATAAAAGAGGTATTTGTGGGTGAAAAGGTCCTATTTGAAGGGGGAAAGCTGGTATTACTTGGAGAAGATGTGATATATTTGGGAGAAATGTGGCATGTCTGGAAGAAAATGTCCTATTTTGGGGATAAAAGAGGTATTTGTGGGAGAAAAGGTCCTATTTCAAGGAGGAACCCTGGTATTTCTTGGAGAAGATGTGATATATTTGGGAGAAATGTGGCCTTTCTGGCAGAAAATGTCCTATCTTTGGGGGAGAAGGCTGGTATTTGTGGGAGAAATGTCCTATTTCAGGAGGAATCCTGGTATTTCTTGGAGATGTGATATGTTTGGGAGTTATGTGGAATGTCTGGAGGAAACTGTCCTCTTTTGGGGATAAAAGAGGTATTTGTGGGTGAAAAGGTCCTATTTGAAGGGGGAAACGTGGTATTTCTTGGGGAAGATGTGATATATTTGGGAGAAATCTGGCATTCCTGGAAGAAAATGTCCTCTTTTGGGGATAAAGCAGGTATTTGTGGGTGAAAAGGTCCTATTTGAAGGGGGAAAGCTGGTATTACTTGGAGAAGATGTGATATATTTGGGAGAAATGTGGCATGTCTGGAGGAAAATGTCCAATTTTGGGGATAAAAGAGGTATTTGTGGTTGAAAAGGTCCTATTTGAAGGGGGAAACGTGTTATTTCTTGGAGAAGATGTGATCTATTTGGGAGAAATGTGGCATTTCTGGAAGAAAATGTCCAATCTGGGGGCAGAAGGCTGGTATTTGTGGGTGAAAAGGTCCTATTTGAAGGGGGAAAGCTGGTATTTCTTGGAGAAGATGTGATATATTTGGGAGAAATGCGGCATTTCTGGAAGAAAATGTTCTATTTTGGGGATAAAACAGGTATTTGTGGGTGAAAAGGTCCTATTTCAAGGTTGAAACCTGGTATTTCTTGGAGAAGATGTGATATATTTGGGAGAAATGTGGCATTTCTGGATGAAACTGTAATATTTTGGGGATAAAAGAGGTATTTGTGGGTGAAATGTCCTATTTCAGGAGGAATCCTGGTATTTCTTGGAGAAGATGTGATATATTTGGGAGAAATCTGGCATGTCTGGAAGAAAATGTCCTATTTTGGGGATAAAAGAGGCATTTGTGGGTGAAAAGGACGTATTTAAAGGGGGAACCCTGGTATTTCTTGGAGAAGATGTGATATATTTGGGAGAAATCTGACCTTTCAGGAAGAAAATGTCCTATTTTCGGGGGAGAAGGCTGGTATTTGTGGGAGAAATGTTCTATTTCAGGAGGAATCCTGGTATTTCTTGGAGATGTGATATGTTTGGGAGTAATGTGTCATATCTGGAAGAAAATGTCCTATATTGGGGTTAAAAGAGGTACTTGTGGGTGAAATGGTCCTATTTGAAGGGGGAAAGCAGGTATTTCTTGGAGAAGATGTGATATATTTGGGAGAAATCGGGCATTTCTGGAAGCAACTGTCCTCTTTTGGGGATAAAGGAGGTACTTGTGGGTGAAAAGGTCCTATTTCAAGGGGGAAAGCTGGTATTTCTTTGTGTAGCTGTGATATATTTGGGAGAAATGAGGCATTTCTGGAAGAAAATGTCCTATTTTCGGGGGAGAAGGCTGGTATTTGTGGGAGAAAAGGTCCTATTTCAGGAGGAATCCTGGTATTTCTTGGAGATGTGATATGTTTGGGAGAAATCTGGCATTTCTGGAAGAAAATGCCCTATTTTGGGAATATAAGAGGTATTTGTGGGTGAAAAGGTCCTATTTGAAGGGGGAACCCTGGTAGTTCTTGGAGAATATGTGATATATTTGGGTGAAATCTGGCATATCTGCAAGAAAATGTCCAAACTGGGGGGAGAAGGCTTGTATTTGTGGGTGAAAAGGTCCTATTTCAGGAGGAATCCTGGTATTTCTTGGAGAAGATGTGATATATTTGGGAGAAATGTGGCATTTCTGGAAGAAAATGTCCTCTTTTGGGGATAAAACAGGTATTTGTGGGTGAAAAGGTCCTATTTGAAGGGGGAAAGCTGGTATTTCTAGGAGAAGATGTGATCTATTTGGGAGAAATGTGGCATTTCTGTAAGAAACTGTCCTATTTTGGGGATAAAGGAGGTATTTGTGGGTGAAAAGGTCCTATTTGAAGGGGGAAAGCTGGTATTTCTTGGAGAAGATGTGATATATTTGGGAGAAATGTGGCATTTCTGGAAGAAACTGTCCTACTTTGGGAATAAAAGAGGTATTTGTGGGTGAAAGGATCCTATTTGAAGGGGGAACGCTGGCTTTTCTTGGAGAAGATGTGATATATTTGGGGGAAATCTGGCATTTCTTGAAGAAAATTTCCTATTTTGGGGATCAAACAGGTTTTTGTGCGTGAAAAGGTCCTATTTCAAGGGAGAAAGCTGGTATTTCTTGGAGAAGATGTGATATATTTGGGAGAAATCTGGCCGTTCTGGAAGAAAAAGTACTATTTTTGGGGGAGAAGGCTGGTAGTTGTGGGAGAAAAGGTCCTATTTCAGGAGGAATCCTGGTATTTCTTGGAGATGTGATCTGTTTGGGAGAAATGTGGCATTTCTGGAAGAAACTGTCCTATTTTGGGGATAAAAGAGGTATTAGTGGGTGAAAAGGTCCTATTTGAAGGGGGAAAGCTGGTATTTCTTGGAGAAGATGTGATATATTTGGGAGAAATCTGGCAGTTCTGGATGGAAATGTCCTCTTTTGGGGATCAAACAGGTATTTCGGGGAGAAAAGGTCCTATTTGAAGGGGGAAAGCTGGTATTTCTTGGAGAAGATGTGATCTATTTGTGAGAAATGTGGCATTTCTGGAAGAAAATGTCCTCTTTTGGGGATAAAAGAGGTATTTGTGGGTGAAAATGTCCTATTTGAAGGGGGAAACGTGGTATTTCTTGGAGAAGATGTGATCTATTTGGGAGAAATGTGGCATGTCTGGAAGAAAATGTCCTATTTTGGGGATAAAACAGGTATCTGTGGGTGAAAATGTCCTATTTGAAGGGGGAAACCTGGTATTTCTTGGAGAAGATGTGATACATTTGGGAGAAATCTGGCATTTCTGGAAGAAACTGTCCTATTTTGGGGATAAAAGAAGTGTTTGTGGGTGAAAAGGTCCTATTTGAAGGGGGAAAGCTGGTATTTCTTGGAGAAGATGTGATATATTTGGGAGAAATGTGGCATTTCTGGAAGAAAATGTCCAATCTGGGGGCAGAAGGCTGGTATTTGTGGGTGAAAAGGTCATATTTCAGGAGGAACCCTGGTATTTCTTGGAGAAGATGTGCTATATTTGGGTGAAATCTGGCATTTCTGGAAGAAAATGTCCAATCTGGGGGCAGAAGGCTGGTATTTGTGGGTGAAAAGGTCCTATTTCAGGAGGAATCCTGGTATTTCTTGGAGATGTGATCTGTTTGGGAGAAATGTGGCATTTCTGGAAGAAACTGTCCTATTTTGGGAATAAAGGAGGTATTTGTGGGTGAAAAGGTCCTATTTGAAGGGGGAAACCTGGTATTTCTTGGAGAAGATGTGATATATTTGGGAGAAATCTGGCATGTCTGGAAGAAACTGTCCAATCTGCGGGCAGTAGGCCGGTAATTGTGGGTGAAAAGGTCCTATTTGAAGGGGGAAACCTGGTATTTCTTGGAGAAGATGTGATCTATTTGGGAGAAATCTGGCCTTTCTGGAAGAAACTGTCCAATTTTGGGGATAAAAGAGGTATTTGTGGGTGAAAAGGTCCTATTTGAAGGTGGAACCCTGGTATTTCTTGGAGAAGATGTGATCTATTTGGGAGAAATGTGGCATTTCTGGAAGAAAATGTCCAATCTGGGGGAAGAAGTCTGGTATTTGTGGTTGAAAAGGTCCTATTTCAGGAGGAATCCTGGTATTTCTTGGAGAAGATTTGATATATTTGGGAGAAATCTGGCAAGTCCAGATAAACCTGTCCTATTTTGGGGATAAAAGAGGTATTTGTGGGTGATAAGGTCCTATTTGAAGGGGGAAAGGTGGTAGTTCTTGGAGAAGATGTTCTATATTTGTGAGAAATCTGGCATTTCTGGAAGAAAATGTCCTATTTTCGGGGGAGAAGGCTTGTATTTGTGGGTGAAATGGTCCTATTTCAGGAGGAATCCTGGTATTTCTTGGAGAAGCTGTGATCTATTTGGGAGAAATGTGGCATTTCTGGAAGAAACTGTCCTATTTTGGGGATAAAACAGGTATTTGTGGGTGAAAAGGTCCTATTTGAAGGGGGAACCCTGGTATTTCTTGGAGAAGATGTGATATATTTGGGAGAAATCTGGCAGTTCTGGAAGAAAATGTCCTATTTTGGGGATCAAACAGGTATTTGTGGGAGAAAATGTCCTATTTGAAGGGGGAAAGCTGGTATTTCTTGGAGAAGATGTGATATATTTGGGAGAAATGTGGCATTTCTTGAAGAAAATGTCCTCTTTTAGGGATAAAAAAGGTATTTCCTGCTGATAAGGTCCTATTAGAAGGGGGAAATCTGGTAGTTCTTGGAGAAGATGTGATATATTTGGGAGTAATGTGGCATTTCTGGAAGAAACTGTCCTCTTTTGTGGATAAAACAGGTATTTGTGGGTGACAAGGTCCTATTTGAAGGGGGAAACGTGGTATTTCTTGGAGAAGATGTGATATATTTGGGAGAAATGTGGCATTTCTGGAAGAAACTGTCCTCTTTTGGGGACAAAGCAGGTATTTGTAGGTGAAAAGGTCCTATTTGAAGGGGGAACCCTGGTATTTCTTGGAGAAGATGTGATATATTTGGGAGAAATGTGGCATTTCTGCAAGAAAATGTCCAATTTTGGGGATAAAGCAGGTATTTGTGGGTGAAAAGGTCCTATTTGAAGGGGGAAAGCTGGTATTTCTTGGAGAAGATGTGATACATTTGGGAGAAATGTGGCATTTCTGGAAGAAACTGTCCTATTCTGGGGATAAAACAGGTATTTGGGGGTGAAAAGGTCCTATTTGAAGTGGGAAACCTGGTATTTCTTGGAGAAGATGTGATCTATTTGGGAGAAATGTGGCATTTCTGGAAGGAACTGTCCAATTTTGGGGATAAAAGAGGTATTTGTGGTTGAAAAGGTCCTATTTGAAGGGGGAAACCTGGTATTTCTTGGAGAAGATGTGATATATTTGGGAGAAATGTGGCATTTCTGGCAGAAAATGTCCTCTTCTGGGGATAAAAGAGGTATTTGTGGGTGAAAAGGTCATATTTGAAGGTGGAAAACTGGTACTTCTAGGAGAAGATGAGATCTATTTGGGAGAAATGTGGCATTTCTGGAAGAAACTGTCCTCTTTTGGGGATAAAAGAGGTATTAGTGGGTGAAAAGGTCCTATTTGAAGGGGGAAACCTGGTATTTCTTGGAGAAGATGTGATCTATTTGGGAGAAATGTGGCATTTCTGGAACGAAATGTCCTATTTTGGGTATAAAAGAGGTATTTCGGGGAGAAAAGGTCCTATTTGAAGGGGGAAACCTGGTATTTCTTGGAGAAGATGTGATTTATTTGGGAGAAATGTGGCATGTCCGGAAGAAAATGTCCTATTTTGGGGATAAAAGAGGTATTTGTGGGAGAAAATGTCCTATTTCAAGGAGGAACCCTGGTATTTCTTGGAGAAGATGTGATATATTTGGGAGAAATGTGGCCTTTCTGGAAGAAAATGTCCTATCTTTGGGGAGAAGGCTGGTATTTGTGGGAGAAATGTCCTATTTCAGGAGGAATCCTGGTATTTCTTGGAGATGTGATATGTTTGGGAGTAATGTGGCATTTCCGGAAGAAACTGTCCTATTTTGGGGATAAAAGATGTATTTGTGGGTGAAAAGGTCCTATTTGAAGGGGGAAAGCTGGTATTACTTGGAGAAGATGTGATATATTTGGGAGAAATGTGGCATGTCTGGAAGAAAATGTCCTATTTTGGGGATAAAAGAGGTATTTGTGGGAGAAAAGGTCCTATTTCAAGGAGGATCCCTGGTATTTCTTGGAGAAGATGTGATATATTTGGGAGAAATGTGGCCTTTCTGGCAGAAAATGTCCTATCTTTGGGGGAGCAGGCTGGTATTTGTGGGAGAAATGTCCTATTTCAGGAGGAATCCTGGTATTTCTTGAAGATGTGATATGTTTGGGAGTAATGTGGAATGTCTGGAGGAAACTGTCCGCTTTTGGGGATAAAAGAGGTATTTGTGGGTGAAAAAGTCCTATTTGAAGGGGGAAACGTGGTATTTCTTGGACAAGATGTGATATATTTGGGAGAAATCTGGCATTCCTGGATGAAAATGTCCAATCTGGGGGCAGAAGGCTGGTATTTGTGGGTGAAAAGGTCCTATTTGAAGGGGGAAATCTGGTATTTCTTGGAGAAGATGTGATATATTTGGGAGAAATGTGGCATTTCTGGAAGAAAATGTTCTATTTTGGGGATAAAAGAGGTATTTGTGGGTGAAAAGGTCCTATTTCAAGGTTGAAACCTGGTATTTCTTGGAGAAGATGTGATATATTTGGGAGAAATGTGGCATTTCTGGATGAAACTGTAATATTTTGGGGATAAAAGAGGTATTTGTGGGTGAAATGTCCTATTTCAGGAGGAATCCTGGTATTTCTTGGAGAAGATGTGATATATTTGGGAGAAATGTGGCATTTCTGGAAGAAACTGTCCTACTTTGGGAATAAAAGAGGTATTTGTGGGTGAAAGGATCCTATTTGAAGGGGGAACGCTGGTATTTCTTGGAGAAGATGTGATATATTTGGGGGAAATCTGGCATTTCTTGAAGAAAATTTCCTATTTTGGGGATCAACCAGGTTTTTGTGCGTGAAAAGGTCCTATTTCAAGGGAGAAAGCTGGTATTTCTTGGAGAAGATGTGATATATTTGGGAGAAATCTGGCCGTTCTGGAAGAAAAAGTACTATTTTTGGGGGAGAAGGCAGGTATTTGTGGGAGAAAAGGTCCTATTTCAGGAGGAATCCTGGTATTTCTTGGAGATGTGATCTGTTTGGGAGAAATGTGGCATTTCTGGAAGAAACTGTCCTCTTTTGGGGATAAAAGAGGTATTAGTGGGTGAAAAGGTCCTATTTGAAGGGGGAAAGCTGGTATTTCTTGGAGAAGATGTGATATATTTGGGAGAAATCTGGCAGTTCTGGATGGAAATGTCCTCTTTTGGGGATCAAACAGGTATTTCGGGGAGAAAAGGTCCTATTTTAAGGGGGAAAGCTGGTATTTCTTGGAGAAGATGTGATCTATTTGTGAGAAATGTGGCATTTCTGGAAGAAAATATCCTCTTTTGGGGATAAAAGAGGTATTTGTGGGTGAAAATGTCCTATTTGAAGGGGGAAACGTGGTATTTCTTGGAGAAGATGTGATCTATTTGGGAGAAATGTGGCATGTCTGGAAGAAAATGTCCTATTTTGGGGATAAAACAGGTATCTGTGGGTGAAAATGTCCTATTCCGAGGGGGAAACCTGGTATTTCTTGGAGAAGATGTGATACATTTGGGAGAAATCTGGCATTTCTGGAAGAAACTGTCCTATTTTGGGGATAAAAGAAGTGTTTGTGGGTGAAAAGGTCCTATTTCCAGGGGGTAACCTGGTATTTCTTGGAGAAGATGTGCTATATTTGGGAGAAATCTGGCATTTCTGGAAGAAAATGTCCAATCTGGGGGCAGAAGGCTGGTATTTGTGGGTGAAAAGGTCATATTTCAGGAGGAGCCCTGGTATTTCTTGGAGAAGATGTGCTATATTTGGGTGAAATCTGGCATTTCTGGAAGAAAATGTCCAATCTGGGGGCAGAAGGCTGGTATTTGTGGGTGAAAAGGTCCTATTTCAGGAGGAATCCTGGTATTTCTTGGAGATGTGATCTGTTTGGGAGAAATGTGGCATTTCTGGAAGAAACTGTCCTATTTTGGGGATAAAGGAGGTATTTGTGGGTGAAAAGGTCCTATTTGAAGGGGGAAAGCTGGTATTTCTTGGAGAAGATGTGATATATTTGGGAGAAATCTGGCATGTCTGGAAGAAACTGTCCAATCTGCGGGCAGTAGGCCGGTAATTGTGGGTGAAAAGGTCCTATTTGAAGGGGGAAACCTGGTATTTCTTGGAGAAGATGTGATCTATTTGGGACAAATCTGGCAGTTCTGGAAGAAACTGTCCAATTTTGGGGATAAAAGAGGTATTTGTGGGTGAAAAGGTCCTATTTGAAGGTGGAAACCTGGTATTTCTTGGAGAAGATGTGATCTATTTGGGAGAAATGTGGCATTTCTGGAAGAAAATGTCCAATCTGGGGGAAGAAGTCTGGTGTTTGTGGGTGAAAAGGTCCTATTTCAGGAGGAATCCTGGTATTTCTTGGAGAAGATTTGATATATTTGGGAGAAATCTGGCATGTCCAGATAAACCTGTCCTATTTTGGGGATAAAAGAGGTATTTGTGGGTGATAAGGTCCTATTTGAAGGGGGAAAGGTGGTAGTTCTTGGAGAAGATGTTCTATATTTGTGAGAAATCTGGCATTTCTGGAAGAAAATGTCCTATTTTCGGGGGAGAAGGCTTGTATTTGTGGGTGAAAAGGTCCTATTTCAGGAGGAATCCTGGTATTTCTTGGAGAAGCTGTGATCTATTTGGGAGAAATCTGGCATTTCTGGAAGAAACTGTCCTATTTTGGGGATAAAACAGGTATTTGTGGGTGAAAAGGTCCTATTTGAAGGGGGAACCCTGGTATTTCTTGGAGAAGATGTGATATATTTGGGAGAAATCTGGCAGTTCTGGAAGAAAATGTCCTATTTTGGGGATCAAACAGGTATTTCGGGGAGAAAAGGTCCTATTTGAAGGGGGAAAGCTGGTATTTCTTGGAGAAGATGTGATATATTTGGGAGAAATCTGGCATATCTTGAAGAAAATGTCCTCTTTTAGGGATAAAAAAGGTATTTCTGGCTGATAAGGTCCTATTAGAAGGGGGAAATCTGGTAGTTCTTGGAGAAGATGTGATATATTTGGGAGTAATGTGGCATTTCTGGAAGAAAATGTCCTATTTTGGGGATAAAGGAGGTATTTGTGGGTGACAAGGTCCTATTTGAAGGGGGAAACCTGGTATTTCTTGGAGAAGATGTGGTATATTTGGGAGAAATGTGGCATTTCTGGAAGAAACTGTCCTCTTTTGGGGACAAAGCAGGTATTTGTGGGTGAAAAGGTCCTATTTGAAGGGGGAACCCTGGTATTTCTTGGAGAAGATGTGATACATTTGGGAGAAATGTGGCATTTCTGGAAGAAACTGTCCTATTCTGGGGATAAAACAGGTATTTGTGGGTGAAAAGGTCCTATTTGAAGGGGGAAAGCTGGTATTTCTTGGAGAAGATGTGATCTATTTGTGAGAAATGTGGCATTTCTGGAAGGAACTGTCCTATTTTGGGGATAAAAGAGGTATTTGTGGTTGAAAAGGTCCTATTTGAAGGGGGAAACCTGGTATTTCTTGGAGAAGATGTGATATATTTGGGAGAAATCTTGCATTTCTGGCAGAAAATGTCCTCTTCTGGGGATAAAAGAGGTATTTGTGGGTGAAAAGGTCCTATTTGAAGGGGGAAAACTGGTACTTCTAGGAGAAGATGAGATCTATTTGGGAGAAATGTGGCATTTCTGGAAGAAACTGTCCTCTTTTGGGGATAAAAGAGGTATTTGTGGGTGAAAAGGTCCTATTTGAAGGGGGAAACCTGGTATTTCTTGGAGAAGATGTGATCTATTTGGGAGAAATGTGGCATTTCTGGAACGAAATGTCCTATTTTGGGTATAAAAGAGGTATTTGTGGGAGAAAAGGTCCTATTTGAAGGGGGAAAGCTGGTATTTCTTGGAGAAGATGTGATCTATTTGGGAGAAATTTGGCATTTCTGGAAGAAACTATCCTATTTTGGGGATCAAACAGGTATTTGTGGGTGAAAAGGTCCTATTTCAAGGGGGAAACCTGGTATTCCCTGGAGAAGATGTGATATATTTGGGAGAAATGTGGTATTTCTGGAAGAAACTGTCCTCTTTTGGGGATAAAAGAGGTATTTGTGGGTGAAAAGGTCCTATTTGAAGGGGGAAAGCTGGTATTTCTTGGAGAAGATGTGATATATTTGGGAGAAATGTGGCATGTCTAGAAGAAACTGTCCTATTTTGGGGATAAAAGAGTTACTTGTGGGTGAAAAGGTCCTATTTGAAGGGGGAAAGCTGGTATTTCTTGGAGAAGATGTGATCTATTTGGGAGAAATGTGGCCTTTCTGGAAGAAAATGTCCTATCTTTGGGGGAGAAGGCTGGTATTTGTGGGAGAAATGTCCTATTTCAGGAGGAATCCTGGTATTTCTTGGAGATGTGATATGTTTGGGAGTAATGTGGCATGTCTGGAAGAAACTGTCCTCTTTTGGGGATAAAAGAGGTATTTGTGGGTGAAAAGGTCCTATTTGAAGGGGGAAAGCTGGTATTTCTTGGAGAAGATGTGATATATTTGGGAGAAATGTGGCATTTCTGGAAGAAACTGTCCTATTTTGGGGATAAAAGAGGTATTTGTGGGTGAAAAGGTCCTATTTGAAGGGGGAAAGCTGGTATTTCTTGGAGAAGATGTGATATATTTGGGAGATATCTGGCATGTCCGGATGAACCTGTCCTATTTTGGGGATAAAAGAGGTAGTTGTGGATGATAAGGTCCTATTTGAAGGGGGATAGCTGGTATTTCTTGGAGAAGATGTGATCTATTTGGGAGAAATGTGGCATTTCTGGAAGAAAATGTCCTATTTTCGGGGGAAAAAAGGAGGTATTTGTGGGTGACAAGGTCCTATTTGAAGCGGGAAACCTGGTATTTCTTGGAGAAGATGTGATATATTTGGGAGAAATGTGGCATTTCTGGAAGAAACTGTCCTCTTTTGGGGACAAAGCAGGTATTTGTGGGTGAAAAGGTCCTATTTGAAGGGGGAAAGCTGGTATTTCTTGGAGAAGATGTGATATATTTGGGAGAAATGTGGCATTTCTGCAAGAAAATGTCCAATTTTGGGGATAAAGCAGGTATTTGTGGGTGAAAATGTCCTATTTGAAGGGGGAAACCTGGTATTTCTTGGAGAAGATGTGATACATTTGGGAGAAATGTGGCATTTCTGGAAGAAAATGTTCTATTTTGGGGATAAAAGAGGTATTTGTGGGTGAAAAGGTCCTATTTCAAGGTTGAAACCTGGTATTTCTTGGAGAAGATGTGATATATTTGGGAGAAATGTGGCATTTCTGGATGAAACTGTAATATTTTGGGGATAAAAGAGGTATTTGTGGGTGAAATGTCCTATTTCAGGAGGAATCCTGGTATTTCTTGGAGAAGATGTGATATATTTGGGAGAAATCTGGCATGTCTGGAAGAAACTGTCCTATTTTGGGGATAAAAGAGGCATTTGTGGGTGAAAAGGACGTATTTGAAGGGGGAAAGCTGGTATTTCTTGGAGAAGATGTGATATATTTGGGAGAAATCTGACCTTTCAGGAAGAAAATGTCCTATTTTCGGGGGAGAAGGCTGGTATTTGTGGGAGAAATGTTCTATTTCAGGAGGAATCCTGGTATTTCTTGGAGATGTGATATGTTTGGGAGTAATGTGTCATATCTGGAAGAAAATGTCCTATATTGGGGTTAAAAGAGGTACTTGTGGGTGAAAAGGTCCTATTTGAAGGGGGAAAGCAGGTATTTCTTGGAGAAGATGTGATATATTTGGGAGAAATCGGGCATTTCTGGAAGCAACTGTCCTCTTTTGGGGATAAAGGAGGTACTTGTGGGTGAAAAGGTCCTATTTCAAGGGGGAAAGCTGGTATTTCTTGGAGAAGATGTGATATATTTGGGAGAAATGTGGCATTTCTGGAAGAAAATGTCCTATTTTCGAGGGAGAAGGCTGGTATTTGTGGGAGAAAAGGTCCTATTTCAGGAGGAATCCTGGTATTTCTTGGAGATGTGATATGTTTGGGAGAAATCTGGCCTGTCTTTCAGAAAATGTCCTCTTTTGGGGATAAAAGAGGTATTTGTGGGTGAAAAGGTCCTATTTGAAGGGGGAACCCTGGTAGTTCTTGGAGAATATGTGATATATTTGGGTGAAATCTGGCATATCTGCAAGAAAATGTCCAAACTGGGGGGAGAAGGCTTGTATTTGTGGGTGAAAAGGTCCTATTTCAGGAGGAATCCTGGTATTTCTTGGAGAAGATGTGATCTATTTGGGAGAAATGTGGCATTTCTGGAAGAAAATGTCCTCTTTTGGGGATAAAACAGGTATTTGTGGGTGAAAAGGTCCTATTTGAAGGGGGAAAGCTGGTATTTCTTGGAGAAGATGTGATCTATTTGGGAGAAATGTGGCATTTCTGGAAGAAACTGTCCTATTTTGGGGATAAAGGAGGTATTTGTGGGTGAAAAGGTCCTATTTGAAGGGGGAACCCTGGTATTTCTTGGAGAAGATGTGATATATTTGGGAGAAATGTGGCATTTCTGGAAGAAACTGTCCTACTTTGGGAATAAAAGAGGTATTTGTGGGTGAAAGGATCCTATTTGAAGGGGGAACGCTGGCTTTTCTTGGAGAAGATGTGATATATTTGGGGGAAATCTGGCATTTCTTGAAGAAAATTTCCTATTTTGGGGATCAAACAGGTTTTTGTGCGTGAAAAGGTCCTATTTCAAGGGAGAAAGCTGGTATTTCTTGGAGAAGATGTGATATATTTGGGAGAAATCTGGCCGTTCTGGAAGAAAAAGTACTATTTTTGGGGGAGAAGGCTGGTAGATGTGGGAGAAAAGGTCCTATTTCAGGAGGAATCCTGGTATTTCTTGGAGATGTGATCTGTTTGGGAGAAATGTGGCATTTCTGGAAGAAACTGTCCTATTTTGTGGATGAAACAGGTATTTGTGGGTGAAAAGGTCCTATTTGAAGGGGGAAAGCTGGTATTTCTTGGAGAAGATGTGATATATTTGGGAGAAATCTGGCAGTTCTGGATGGAAATGTCCTCTTTTGGGGATCAAACAGGTATTTCGGGGAGAAAAGGTCCTATTTTAAGGGGGAAAGCTGGTATTTCTTGGAGAAGATGTGATCTATTTGTGAGAAATGTGGCATTTCTGGAAGAAAATGTCCTCTTTTGGGGATAAAAGAGGTATTTGTGGGTGAAAATGTCCTATTTGAAGGGGGAAACGTGGTATTTCTTGGAGAAGCTGTGATCTATTTGGGAGAAATGTGGCATTTCTGCAAGAAAATGTCCAATTTGGGGGGAGTAGGCTGGTATTTGTGGGTGAAAAGGTCCTATTTGAAGGGGGAAAGCTGGTATTTCTTGGAGAAGATGTGATATATTTGGGAGAAATTTGGCATTTCTGGAAGAAACTGTCCTACTTTGGGGATAAAAGAGGTACTTCTGGGTGAAAAGGTCCTATTTGAAGGGGGAAACGTGGTATTTCTTGGAGCAGATGTGATCTATTTGGGAGAAATGTGGCATGTCTGGAAGAAAATGTCCTATTTTGGGGATAAAACAGGTATCTGTGGGTGAAAATGTCCTATTCCGATGGGGAAACCTGGTATTTCTTGGAGAAGATGTGATCTATTTGGGAGAAATCTGGCATTTCTGGAAGAAACTGTCCTATTTTGGGGATAAAAGAAGTGTTTGTGCGTGAAAAGGTCCAATTTCCAGGGGGTAACCTGGTATTTCTTGGAGAAGATGTGCTATATTTGGGAGAAATCTGGCATTTCTGGAAGAAAATGTCCAATCTGGGGGCAGAAGGCTGGTATTTGTGGGTGAAAAATTCATATTTCAGGAGGAACCCTGGTATTTCTTGGAGAAGATGTGCTATATTTGGGTGAAATCTGGCATTTCTGGAAGAAAATGTCCAATCTGGGGGCAGAAGGCTGATATCTGTGGGTGAAAAGGTCCTATTTCAGGAGGAATCCTGGTATTTCTTGGAGATGTGATCTGTTTGGGAGAAATGTGGCATTTCTGGAAGAAACTGTCCTATTTTGGGGATAAAGGAGGTATTTGTGGGTGAAAAGGTCCTATTTGAAGGGGGAAAGCTGGTATTTCTTGGAGAAGATGTGATATATTTGGGAGAAATGTGGCATGTCTGGAAGAAACTGTCCAATCTGCGGGCAGTAGGCCGGTAATTGTGGGTGAAAAGGTCCTATTTGAAGGGGGAAACCTGGTATTTCTTGGAGAAGATGTGATCTATTTGGGAGAAATCTGGCAGTTCTGGAAGAAACTGTCCAATTTTGGGGATAAAAGAGGTATTTGTGGGTGAAAAGGTCCTATTTGAAGGTGGAACCCTGGTATTTCTTGGAGAAGATGTGATCTATTTGGGAGAAATGTGGCATTTCTGGAAGAAAATGTCCAATCTGGGGGAAGAAGTCTGGTATTTGTGGGTGAAAAGGTCCTATTTCAGGAGGAATCCTGGTATTTCTTGGAGAAGATTTGATATATTTGGGAGAAATCTGGCATGTCCAGATAAACCTGTCCTATTTTGGGGATAAAAGAGGTATTTGTGGGTGATAAGGTCCTATTTGAAGGGGGAAAGGTGGTAGTTCTTGGAGAAGATGTTCTATATTTGTGAGAAATCTGGCATTTCTGTAAGAAAATGTCCTATTTTCGGGGGAGAAGGCTTGTATTTGTGGGTGAAAAGGTCCTATTTCAGGAGGAATCCTGGTATTTCTTGGAGAAGCTGAGATCTATTTGGGAGAAATGTGGCATTTCTGGAAGAAACTGTCCTATTTTGGGGATAAAAGAGGTATTTGTGGGTGAAAAGGTCCTATTTGAAGGGGGAACCCTGGTATTTCTTGGAGAAGATGTGATATATTTGGGAGAAATCTGGCAGTTCTGGAAGAAAATGTCCTATTTTGGGGATCAAACAGGTATTTCGGGGAGAAAAGGTCCTATTTGAAGGGGGAAAGCTGGTATTTCTTGGAGAAGATGTGATATATTTGGGAGAAATCTGGCATATCTTGAAGAAAATGTCCTCTTTTAGGGATAAAAAAGGTATTTCTGGCTGATAAGGTCCTATTAGAAGGAAGAAATCTGGTAGTTCTTGGAGAAGATGTGATGTATTTGGGAGTAATGTGGCATTTCTGGAAGAAAATGTCCTATTTTGGGGATAAAGGAGGTATTTGTGGGTGACAAGGTCCTATTTGAAGGGGGAACCCTGGTATTTCTTGGAGAAGATGTGGTATATTTGGGAGAAATGTGGCATGTCTGGAAGAAACTGTCCTCTTTAGGGGACAAAGCAGGTATTTGTGGGTGAAAAGGTCCTATTTGAAGGGGGAAACCTGGTATTTCTTGGAGCAGATGTGATATATTTGGGAGAAATGTGGCATTTCTGCAAGAAAATGTCCAATTTTGGGGATAAAGCAGGTATTTGTGGGTGAAAAGGTCCTATTTGAAGGGGGAAACGTGGTATTTCTTGGAGAAGATGTGATACATTTGGGAGAAATGTGGCATTTCTGGAAGAAACTGTCCTATTCTGGGGATAAAACAGGTATTTGTGGGAGAAAAGGTCCTATTTGAAGGGGGATACCTGGTATTTCTTGGAGAAGATGTGATCTATTTGTGAGAAATGTGGCATTTCTGGAAGAAAATGTCCTCTTTTGGGGATAAAAGAGGTATTTGTGGGTGATAAGGTCCTATTTGAAGGGGGAAACCTGGTATTTCTTGGAGAAGCTGTGATCTATTTGGGAGAAATCGGGCATTTCTGGAAGAAACTGTCCTATTTTGGGGATAAAACAGGTATTTGTGGGTGAAAAGGTCCTATTTCAGGAGGAATCCTGGTATTTCTTGGAGAAGCTGTGATATATTTGGGTGAAATCTGGCATTTCTGGAAGAAACTGTCCTCTTTTGGGGATAAAAGAGGTATTTGTGGGTGAAAAGGTCCTATTTCAAGGGGGAAACCTGGTATTTCTTGGCGAAGATGTGTTATATTTGGGAGAAATGTGGCATGTCTGGAGGAAAATGTCCAATTTTGGGGATAAAAGAGGTATTTGTGGGAGAAAAGGTCCTATTTGAAGGGGGAAAGCTGGTATTTCTTGGAGAAGATGTGATATATTTGGGAGAAATCTGGCATTCCTGGAAGAAAATGTCCTCTTTTGGGGATAAAGCAGGTATTTGTGGGTGAAAAGGTCCTATTTGAAGGGGGAAAGCTGGTATTTCTTGGAGAAGATGTGATATATTTGGGAGAAATGTGGCATGTCTGGAGGAAAATGTCCAATTTTGGGGATTAAAGAGGTATTTGTGGGAGAAAAGGTCCTATTTGAAGGGGGAACCCTTGCATTTCTTGGAGAAGATGTGATATATTTGGGAGAAATCTGGCCTTTCTGGAAGAAAATGTCCAATCTGGGGGCAGAAGGCTGGTATTTGTGGGTGAAAAGGTCCTATTTGAAGGGGGAACCCTGGTATTTCTTGGAGAAGATGTGATATATTTGGAAGAAATGTGGTATTTCTGGAAGAAACTGTCCTCTTTTGGGGATCAAACAGGTATTTGTGGGTGAAAAGGTCCTATTTCAAGGGGGAAAGCTGGTATTTCTTGGAGCAGATGTGATATATTTGGGAGAAATGTGGCATGTCTGGAAGAAACTGTCCTATGTTGGGGATAAAAGAGTTATTTGTGGGTGAAAATGTCCTATTTGAAGGCGGAAAGCTGGTATTTCTTGGAGAAGATGTGATATATTTGGGAGAAATGTGGCATGTCTGGAGGAAACAGTCCTATTTTGGGGATGAAAGAGGTATTTGTGGGTGAAAAGGTCCTATTTGAAGGGGGAAAGCTGGTATTTCTTGGAGAAGATGTGGTATATTTGGGAGAAATGTGGCATTTCTGGATGAAACTGTCCTATTTTGGGGATGAAAGAGGTATTTGTGGGTGAAAAGGTCCTATTTGAAGGGGGAAAGCTGGTATTTCTTGGAGAAGACGTGATCTATTTGGGAGAAATCTGGCATTTCCGGAAGAAACTGTCCTATTTCGGGGATAAAAGAGGTATTTGTGGGTGAAAAGGTCCTATTTCAAGGGGGAAACCTGGTATTTCTTGGAGAAGATGTGATGTATTTGGGAGAAATCTGGCATTTCTGGAAGAAACTGTCCTCTTTTGGGGATAAAAGAGGTATTTGTGGGAGAAATGTCCTATTTCAGGAGGAATCCTGGTATTTCTTGGAGAAGATGTGATCTATTTGGGAGAAATGTGGCATTTCTGGAAGAAACTGTCCTCTTTTGGGGATAAAAGAGGCATTTGTGGGTGAAAAGGTCCTATTTCCAGGGGGAACCCTGGTATTTCTTGTAGAAGATGTGATATATTTGGAAGAAATCTGGCATTTCTGTAAGAAAATTTCCAGTTTTGAGGATAGAACAGGTATTTGTGGGTGAAAAGGTCCTATTTGAAGTGGGAACCCTGGTATTTCTTGGAGAAGATGTGATATATTTGGGAGAAATGTGGCATTTCTGGAAGAAAATGTCCAATTTTGGGGATAAAGCAGGTATTTGTGGGTGAAAATGTCCTATTTGAAGGGGGAAACCTGGTATTTCTTGGAGAAGATGTGATACATTTGGGAGAAATGTGGCATTTCTGGAAGAAACTGTCCTATTCTGGGGATAAAAGAGGTATTTGTGGTTGAAAAGGTCCTATTTGAAGGGGGAAACCTGGTATTTCTTGGAGAAGATGTGATATATTTGGGAGAAATGTGGCCTTTCTGGAAGAAAATGTTCTATTTTGGGGATAAAAGAGGTATTTGTGGGTGAAAAGGTCCTATTTGAAGGTGGAACCCTGGTATTTCTTGGAGAAGATGTGATCTATTTGGGAGAAATGTGGCATTTCTGGAAGAAAATGTCCAATCTGGGGGAAGAAGTCTGGTATTTGTGGGTGAAAAGGTCCTATTTCAGGAGGAATCCTGGTATTTCTTGGAGAAGATTTGATATATTTGGGAGAAATCTGGCATGTCCAGATAAACCTGTCCTATTTTGGGGATAAAAGAGGTATTTGTGGGTGATAAGGTCCTATTTGAAGGGGGAAAGGTGGTAGTTCTTGGAGAAGATGTTCTATATTTGTGAGAAATCTGGCATTTCTGTAAGAAAATGTCCTATTTTCGGGGGAGAAGGCTTGTATTTGTGGGTGAAAAGGTCCTATTTCAGGAGGAATCCTGGTATTTCTTGGAGAAGCTGAGATCTATTTGGGAGAAATGTGGCATTTCTGGAAGAAACTGTCCTATTTTGGGGATAAAAGAGGTATTTGTGGGTGAAAAGGTCCTATTTGAAGGGGGAACCCTGGTATTTCTTGGAGAAGATGTGATATATTTGGGAGAAATCTGGCAGTTCTGGAAGAAAATGTCCTATTTTGGGGATCAAACAGGTATTTCGGGGAGAAAAGGTCCTATTTGAAGGGGGAAAGCTGGTATTTCTTGGAGAAGATGTGATATATTTGGGAGAAATCTGGCATATCTTGAAGAAAATGTCCTCTTTTAGGGATAAAAAAGGTATTTCTGGCTGATAAGGTCCTATTAGAAGGAAGAAATCTGGTAGTTCTTGGAGAAGATGTGATGTATTTGGGAGTAATGTGGCATTTCTGGAAGAAAATGTCCTATTTTGGGGATAAAGGAGGTATTTGTGGGTGACAAGGTCCTATTTGAAGGGGGAACCCTGGTATTTCTTGGAGAAGATGTGGTATATTTGGGAGAAATGTGGCATGTCTGGAAGAAACTGTCCTCTTTAGGGGACAAAGCAGGTATTTGTGGGTGAAAAGGTCCTATTTGAAGGGGGAAACCTGGTATTTCTTGGAGCAGATGTGATATATTTGGGAGAAATGTGGCATTTCTGCAAGAAAATGTCCAATTTTGGGGATAAAGCAGGTATTTGTGGGTGAAAAGGTCCTATTTGAAGGGGGAAACGTGGTATTTCTTGGAGAAGATGTGATACATTTGGGAGAAATGTGGCATTTCTGGAAGAAACTGTCCTATTCTGGGGATAAAACAGGTATTTGTGGGAGAAAAGGTCCTATTTGAAGGGGGATACCTGGTATTTCTTGGAGAAGATGTGATCTATTTGTGAGAAATGTGGCATTTCTGGAAGAAAATGTCCTCTTTTGGGGATAAAAGAGGTATTTGTGGGTGATAAGGTCCTATTTGAAGGGGGAAACCTGGTATTTCTTGGAGAAGCTGTGATCTATTTGGGAGAAATCGGGCATTTCTGGAAGAAACTGTCCTATTTTGGGGATAAAACAGGTATTTGTGGGTGAAAAGGTCCTATTTCAGGAGGAATCCTGGTATTTCTTGGAGAAGCTGTGATATATTTGGGTGAAATCTGGCATTTCTGGAAGAAACTGTCCTCTTTTGGGGATAAAAGAGGTATTTGTGGGTGAAAAGGTCCTATTTCAAGGGGGAAACCTGGTATTTCTTGGCGAAGATGTGTTATATTTGGGAGAAATGTGGCATGTCTGGAGGAAAATGTCCAATTTTGGGGATAAAAGAGGTATTTGTGGGAGAAAAGGTCCTATTTGAAGGGGGAAAGCTGGTATTTCTTGGAGAAGATGTGATATATTTGGGAGAAATCTGGCATTCCTGGAAGAAAATGTCCTCTTTTGGGGATAAAGCAGGTATTTGTGGGTGAAAAGGTCCTATTTGAAGGGGGAAAGCTGGTATTTCTTGGAGAAGATGTGATATATTTGGGAGAAATGTGGCATGTCTGGAGGAAAATGTCCAATTTTGGGGATTAAAGAGGTATTTGTGGGAGAAAAGGTCCTATTTGAAGGGGGAACCCTTGCATTTCTTGGAGAAGATGTGATATATTTGGGAGAAATCTGGCCTTTCTGGAAGAAAATGTCCAATCTGGGGGCAGAAGGCTGGTATTTGTGGGTGAAAAGGTCCTATTTGAAGGGGGAACCCTGGTATTTCTTGGAGAAGATGTGATATATTTGGAAGAAATGTGGTATTTCTGGAAGAAACTGTCCTCTTTTGGGGATCAAACAGGTATTTGTGGGTGAAAAGGTCCTATTTCAAGGGGGAAAGCTGGTATTTCTTGGAGCAGATGTGATATATTTGGGAGAAATGTGGCATGTCTGGAAGAAACTGTCCTATGTTGGGGATAAAAGAGTTATTTGTGGGTGAAAATGTCCTATTTGAAGGCGGAAAGCTGGTATTTCTTGGAGAAGATGTGATATATTTGGGAGAAATGTGGCATGTCTGGAGGAAACAGTCCTATTTTGGGGATGAAAGAGGTATTTGTGGGTGAAAAGGTCCTATTTGAAGGGGGAAAGCTGGTATTTCTTGGAGAAGATGTGGTATATTTGGGAGAAATGTGGCATTTCTGGATGAAACTGTCCTATTTTGGGGATGAAAGAGGTATTTGTGGGTGAAAAGGTCCTATTTGAAGGGGGAAAGCTGGTATTTCTTGGAGAAGACGTGATCTATTTGGGAGAAATCTGGCATTTCCGGAAGAAACTGTCCTATTTCGGGGATAAAAGAGGTATTTGTGGGTGAAAAGGTCCTATTTCAAGGGGGAAACCTGGTATTTCTTGGAGAAGATGTGATGTATTTGGGAGAAATCTGGCATTTCTGGAAGAAACTGTCCTCTTTTGGGGATAAAAGAGGTATTTGTGGGAGAAATGTCCTATTTCAGGAGGAATCCTGGTATTTCTTGGAGAAGATGTGATCTATTTGGGAGAAATGTGGCATTTCTGGAAGAAACTGTCCTCTTTTGGGGATAAAAGAGGCATTTGTGGGTGAAAAGGTCCTATTTCCAGGGGGAACCCTGGTATTTCTTGTAGAAGATGTGATATATTTGGAAGAAATCTGGCATTTCTGTAAGAAAATTTCCAGTTTTGAGGATAGAACAGGTATTTGTGGGTGAAAAGGTCCTATTTGAAGTGGGAACCCTGGTATTTCTTGGAGAAGATGTGATATATTTGGGAGAAATGTGGCATTTCTGGAAGAAAATGTCCAATTTTGGGGATAAAGCAGGTATTTGTGGGTGAAAATGTCCTATTTGAAGGGGGAAACCTGGTATTTCTTGGAGAAGATGTGATACATTTGGGAGAAATGTGGCATTTCTGGAAGAAACTGTCCTATTCTGGGGATAAAACAGGTATTTGTGGGAGAAAAGGTCCTATTTGAAGGGGGAAACCTGGTATTTCTTGGAGAAGATGTGATATATTTGGGAGAAATGTGGCCTTTCTGGAAGAAAATGTTCTATTTTGGGGATAAAAGAGGTATTTGTGGGTGAAAAGGTACTATTTGAAGGTTGAAACCTGGTATTTCTTGGAGAAGATGTGATATATTTGGGAGAAATGTGGCATTTCTGGATGAAACTGTAATATTTTGGGGATAAAAGAGGTATTTGTGGGTGAAATGTCCTATTTCAGGAGGAATCCTGGTATTTCTTGGAGAAGATGTGATATATTTGGGAGAAATCTAGCATGTCTGGAAGAAACTGTCCTATTTTGGGGATAAAAGAGGCATTTGTGGGTGAAAAGGACGTATTTAAAGGGGGAACCCTGGTATTTCTTGGAGAAGATGTGATATATTTGGGAGAAATCTGACCTTTCAGGAAGAAAATGTCCTATTTTCGGGGGAGAAGGCTGGTATTTGTGGGAGAAATGTTCTATTTCAGGAGGAATCCTGGTATTTCTTGGAGATGTGATATGTTTGGGAGTAATGTGTCATATCTGGAAGAAAATGTCCTATATTGGGGTTAAAAGAGGTACTTGTGGGTGAAAATGTCCTATTTCAAGGGGGAAAGCAGGTATTTCTTGGAGAAGATGTGATATATTTGGGAGAAATCGGGCATTTCTGGAAGCAACTGTCCTCTTTTGGGGATAAAGGAGGTACTTGTGGGTGAAAAGGTCCTATTTCAAGGGGGAAAGCTGGTATTTCTTTGTGTAGCTGTGATATATTTGGGAGAAATGTGGCATTTCTGGAAGAAAATGTCCTATTTTCGGGGGAGAAGGCTGGTATTTGTGGGAGAAAATGTCCTATTTCAGGAGGAATCCTGGTATTTCTTGGAGATGTGATATGTTTGGGAGAAATCTGGCCTGTCTTTCAGAAAATGTCCTCTTTTGGGGATAAAAGAGGTATTTGTGGGTGAAAAGGTCCTATTTCCAGGGGGAACCCTGGTAGTTCTTGGAGAATATGTGATATATTTGGGTGAAATCTGGCATATCTGCAAGAAAATGTCCAAACTGGGGGGAGAAGGCTTGTATTTGTGGGTGAAAAGGTCCTATTTCAGGAGGAATCCTGGTATTTCTTGGAGAAGATGTGATCTATTTGGGAGAAATGTGGCATTTCTGGAAGAAAATGTCCTCTTTTGGGGATAAAACAGGTATTTGTGGGTGAAAAGGTCCTATTTGAAGGGGGAAAGCTGGTATTTCTTGGAGAAGATGTGATCTATTTGGGAGAAATGTGGCATTTCTGGAAGAAACTGTCCTATTTTGGGGATAAAGGAGGTATTTGTGGGTGAAAAGGTCCTATTTGAAGGGGGAACCCTGGTATTTCTTGGAGAAGATGTGATATATTTGGGAGAAATGTGGCATTTCTGGAAGAAACTGTCCTACTTTGGGAATAAAAGAGGTATTTGTGGGTGAAAGGATCCTATTTGAAGGGGGAACGCTGGCTTTTCTTGGAGAAGATGTGATATATTTGGGGGAAATCTGGCATTTCTTGAAGAAAATTTCCTATTTTGGGGATCAACCAGGTTTTTGTGCGTGAAAAGGTCCTATTTCAAGGGAGAAAGCTGGTATTTCTTGGAGAAGATGTGATATATTTGGGAGAAATCTGGCCGTTCTGGAAGAAAAAGTACTATTTTTGGGGGAGAAGGCTGGTAGTTGTGGGAGAAAAGGTCCTATTTCAGGAGGAATCCTGGTATTTCTTGGAGATGTGATCTGTTTGGGAGAAATGTGGCATTTCTGGAAGAAACTGTCCTATTTTGGGGATAAAAGAGGTATTAGTGGGTGAAAAGGTCCTATTTGAAGGGGGAAAGCTGGTATTTCTTGGAGAAGATGTGATATATTTGGGAGAAATCTGGCAGTTCTGGATGGAAATGTCCTCTTTTGGGGATCAAACACGTATTTCGGGGAGAAAAGGTCCTATTTTAAGGGGGAAAGCTGGTATTTCTTGGAGAAGATGTGATCTATTTGTGAGAAATGTGGCATTTCTGGAAGAAAATGTCCTCTTTTGGGGATAAAAGAGGTATTTGTTGGTGAAAATGTCCTATTTGAAGGGGGAAACGTGGTATTTCTTGGAGAAGCTGTGATCTATTTGGGAGAAATGTGGCATTTCTGCAAGAAAATGTCCAATTTGGGGGGAGTAGGATGGTATTTGTGGGTGAAAAGTTCCTATTTGAAGGGGGAAAGCTGGTATTTCTTGGAGAAGATGTGATATATTTGGGAGAAATGTGGCATTTCTGGAAGAAACTGTCCTCTTTTGGGGATAAAAGAGGTACTTGTGGGTGAAAAGGTCCTATTTGAAGGGGGAAACGTGGTATTTCTTGGAGAAGATGTGATCTATTTGGGAGAAATCTGGCATTTCTGGAAGAAAATGTCCTATTTTGGGGATAAAACAGGTATCTGTGGGTGAAAATGTCCTATTCCGAGGGGGAAACCTGGTATTTCTTGGAGAAGATGTGATCTATTTGGGAGAAATCTGGCATTTCTGGAAGAAACTGTCCTATTTTGGGGATAAAAGAAGTGTTTGTGGGTGAAAAGGTCCTATTTCCAGGGGGAAACCTGTTATTTCTTGGAGAAGATGTGCTATATTTGGGAGAAATCTGGCATTTCTGGAAGAAAATGTCCAATCTGGGGGCAGAAGGCTGGTATTTGTGGGTGAAAAAGTCATATTTCAGGAGGAACCCTGGTATTTCTTGGAGAAGATGTGCTATATTTGGGTGAAATCTGGCATTTCTGGAAGAAAATGTCCAATCTGGGGGCAGAAGGCTGGTATTTGTGGGTGAAAAGGTCCTATTTCAGGAGGAATCCTGGTATTTCTTGGAGATGTGATCTATTTGGGAGAAATGTGGCATTTCTGGAAGAAACTGTCCTATTTTGGGGATAAAGGAGGTATTTGTGGGTGAAAAGGTCCTATTTGAAGGGGGAAACCTGGCATTTCTTGGAGAAGATGTGATATATTTGGGAGAAATCTGGCATGTCTGGAAGAAACTGTCCAATCTGCGGGCAGTAGGCCGGTAATTGTGGGTGAAAAAGTCCTATTTGAAGGGGGAAACCTGGTATTTCTTGGAGAAGATGTGATCTATTTGGGAGAAATCTGGCAGTTCTGGAAGAAACTGTCCAATTTTGGGGATAAAAGAGGTATTTGTGGGTGAAAAGGTCCTATTTGAAGGTGGAACCCTGGTATTTCTTGGAGAAGATGTGATCTATTTGGGAGAAATGTGGCATTTCTGGAAGAAAATGTCCAATCTGGGGGAAGAAGTCTGGTATTTGTGGGTGAAAAGGTCCTATTTCAGGAGGAATCCTGGTATTTCTTGGAGAAGATTTGATATATTTGGGAGAAATCTGGCATGTCCAGATAAGCCTGTCCTATTTTGGGGATAAAAGAGGTATTTGTGGGTGATAAGGTCCTATTTGAAGGGGGAAAGGTGGTAGTTCTTGGAGAAGATGTTCTATATTTGTGAGAAATCTGGCATTTCTGTAAGAAAATGTCCTATTTTCGGGGGAGAAGGCTTGTATTTGTGGGTGAAAAGGTCCTATTTCAGGAGGAATCCTGGTATTTCTTGGAGAAGCTGTGATCTATTCGGGAGAAATGTGGCATTTCTGGAAGAAACTGTCCTATTTTGGGGATAAAACAGGTATTTGTGGGTGAAAAGGTCCTCTTTGAAGGGGGAACCCTGGTATTTCTTGGAGAAGATGTGATATATTTGGGAGAAATCTGGCAGTTCTGGAAGAAAATGTCCTATTTTGGGGATCAAACAGGTATTTGTGGGAGAAAAGGTCCTATTTGAAGGGGGAAAGCTGGTATTTCTTGGAGAAGATGTGATATATTTGGGAGAAATCTGGCATATCTTGAAGAAAATGTCCTCTTTTAGGGATAAAAAAGGTATTTCTGGCTGATAAGGTCCTATTAGAAGGAAGAAATCTGGTAGTTCTTGGAGAAGATGTGATATATTTGGGAGTAATGTGGCATTTCTGGAAGAAAATGTCCTATTTTGGGGATAAAGGAGGTATTTGTGGGTGACAAGGTCCTATTTGAAGGGGGAAACCTGGTATTTCTTGGAGAAGATGTGGTATATTTGGGAGAAATGTGGCATTTCTGGAAGAAACTGTCCTCTTTTGGGGACAAAGCAGGTATTTGTGGGTGAAAAGGTCCTATTTGAAGGGGGAAACCTGGTATTTCTTGGAGCAGATGTGATCTATTTGGGAGAAATGTGGCATTTCTGGAAGAAACTGTCCTCTTTTGGGGATAAAAGAGGCATTTGTGGGTGAAAAGGTCCTATTTCCAGGGGGAACCCTGGTATTTCTTGGAGAAGATGTGATCTATTTGGAAGAAATCTGGCATTTCTGTAAGAAAATTTCCAGTTTTGAGGATAGAACAGGTATTTGTGGGTGAAAAGGTCCTATTTGAAGGGGGAAAGCTGGTATTTCTTGGAGAAGATGTGATATATTTGGGAGAAATCTGGCATTTCTGGAAGAAAATGTCCTATTTTGGGGATAAAGCAGGTATTTGTGGGTGAAAAGGTCCTATTTGTAGGGGGAACCCTGGTATTTCTTGGAGAAGATGTGATATATTTGGGAGAAATGTGGCATTTCTGGAATAAACTGTCCTCTTCTAGGGATAAAAGAGGTATTTGTGGGTGAAAAGGTCCTATTTGAAGGGGGAAAGCTGGTATTTCTTGGAGAAGCTGTGATCTATTTGGGAGAAATTTGACATTTCTGGAAGAAAATGTCCAATTTTGGGAACAAAAAGAGGTATTTGTGGGTGAAAAGGTCCAATTTGAAGGGGGAAAGCTGGTATTTCTTGGAGAAGCTGTGATATATTTGGGAGAAATCTGGCATTTCTGGAAGTAACTGATGTACTTTGGGGATAAAGCAGGTATTTGTGGGTGAAAAGGTCCTATTTGAAGGGGGAAACCTGGTATTTCTTGGAGAAGATGTGATATATTTCGGAGAAATGTGGCATGCCTGGAGGAAACTGTCCTCTTTTGGGGATAAAAGAGGTATTTGTGGGTGAAAAGGTCCTATTTGAAGGGGGAAACGTGGTACTTCTTGGAGAAGATGTGGTATATTTGGGAGAAATCAGGCATTTCAAGAAGAAAATGTCCTCTTTTGGGGATAAAGCAGGTATTTGTGGGTGAAAAGGTCCTATTTGAAGGGGGAAAGCTGGTATTTCTTGGAGAAGATGTGATATATTTGGGAGAAATGTGGCATGTCTGGAGGAAAATGTCCAATTTTGGGGATAAAAGAGGTATTTGTGGGAGAAAAGGTCCTATTTGAAGGGGGAAACCTGGTATTTCTTGGAGAAGATGTGATATATTTGGGAGAAATGTGGCATGTCTGGAAGAAAATGTCCAATCTGGGGTCAGAAGGCTGGTATTTGTGGGTGAAAAGGTCCTATTTGAAGGGGGAAAGCTGGTATTTCTTGGAGAAGATGTGATATATTTGGGAGAAATGTGGCATTTCTGGAAGAAAATGTCCTATTTTGGGGATAAAAGAGGTATTTGTGGGTGAAAGGATCCTATTTGAAGGGGGAAACCTGGTATTTCTTGGAGAAGATGTGATATATTTGGGAGAAATGTGGCATTTCTGGAAGAAACTGTCCTCTTTTGGGGATAAAAGAGGTATTTGTGGGTGAAAAGGTCCTATTTGAAGGGGGAAAGCTGGTATTTCTTGGAGAAGATGTGATACATTTGGGAGAAATGTGGCATTTCCGGAAGAAAATGTCCTATTTTGGGGATAAAAGAGGTATTTGTGGGTGAAAAGTTCCTATTTGAAGGGGGAAACGTGTTATTTCTTGGAGAAGATGTGATATATTTGGGAGAAATGTGGCCTTTCTGGAAGAAACTGTCCTCTTTTGGGGATAAAAGATGTATTTCGGGGAGAAAAGGTCCTATTTGAAGGGGGAACCCTGGTATTTCTTGGAGAAGCTGTGATCTATTTGGGAGAAATGTGGCATTTCTGGAAGAAACTGTCCTATTTTGGGGATAAAACAGGTATTTGTTCGTGAAAAGGTCCTATTTCAGGAGGAATCCTGGTATTTCTTGGAGAAGCTGTGATATATTTGGGTGAAATCTGGCATGTCTGGAAGAAACTGTCCTCTTTTGGGGATAAAAGAGGTATTTGTGGGTGAAAAGGTCCTATTTGAAGGGGGAAAGCTGGTAATTCTATGAGAAGATGCGTTATATTTGGGAGAAATGTGGCATGTCTGGAGGAAAATGTCCAATTTTGGGGATAAAAGAGGTATTTGTGGGTGAAAATGTCGTATTTGAAGGGGGAAAGCTGGTATTTCTTGGAGAAGATGTGATATATTTGGGAGAAATCTGGCATTCCTGGAAGAAAATGTCCTCTTTTGGGGATAAAGCAGGTATTTGTGGGTGAAAAGGTCCTATTTGAAGGGGGAAACCTGGTATTTCTTGGAGAAGATGTGATATATTTGGGAGAAATGTGGCATGTCTGGAGGAAAATGTCCAATTTTGGGGATAAAAGAGGTATTTGTGGGAGAAAAGGTCCTATTTGAAGGGGGAACCCTGGCATTTCTTGCAGAAGATGTGATATATTTGGGAGAAATCTGGCCTTTCTGGAAGAAAATGTCCAATCTGGGGGCAGAAGGCTGGTATTTGTGGGTGAAAAGGTCCTATTTGAAGGGGAAACCCTGGTATTTCTTGGAGCAGATGTGATCTATTTGGGAGAAATGTGGCATTTCTGGAAGAAACTGTCCTGTTTTGGGGATAAAAGAGGTATTTGTGGGTGAAAAGGTCCTATTTGTAGGGGGAAAGCTGGTATTTCTTGGAGAAGATGTGATATATTTGGAAGAAATGTGGTATTTCTGGAAGAAACTGTCCTCTTTTGGGGATCAAACAGGTATTTGTGGGTGAAAATGTCCTATTTCAAGGGGGAAAGCTGGTATTTCTTGGAGCAGATGTGATATATTTGGGAGAAATGTGGCATGTCTGGAAGAAACTGTCCTATGTTGGGGATAAAGGAGTTATTTGTGGGTGAAAATGTCCTATTTGAAGGCGGAAAGCTGGTATTTCTTGGAGAAGATGTGATATATTTGGGAGAAATGTGGCATGTCTGGAGGAAACAGTCCTATTTTGGGGATGAAAGAGGTATTTGTGGGTGAAAAGGTCCTATTTGAAGGGGGAAACGTGTTATTTCTTGGAGAAGATGTGATATATTTGGGAGAAATGTGGCATTTCTGGATGAAACTGTCTTATTTTGGGGATGAAAGAGGTATTTGTGGGTGAAAGGATCCTATTTGAAGGGGGAAAGCTGGTATTTCTTGGAGAAGATGTGATTTATTTGGGAGAAATGTGGCATGTCTGGAAGAAACTGTCCTATTTTGGGGATAAAAGAGGTATTTGTGGGTGAAAAGGTCCTATTTGAAGGGGGAAACCTGGTATTTCTTGGAGAAGATGTGATCTACTTGGGAGAAATCGGGCATTTCTGGAAGAAACTGTCCTGTTTTGGGTTTGAAAGAGGTATTTGTGGGTGAAAAGGTCCTATTTGAAGGGGGAAACGTGGTATTTCTTGGAGAAGATGTGATCTATTTGGGAGAAATCTGGCATTTCCGGAAGAAACTGTCCTATTTCGGGGATAAAAGAGGTATTTGTGGGTGAAAAGGTCCTATTTGAAGGGGGAAACCTGGTATTTCTTGGAGAAGATGTGATGTTTTTGGGAGAAATCTGGCATTTCTGGAAGAAACTGTCCTCTTTTGGGGATAAAAGAGGTATTTATGGGAGAAATGTCCTATTTCAGGAGGAATCCTGGTATTTCTTGGAGAAGATGTGGTCTATTTGGGAGAAATGTGGCATTTCTGGAAGAAACTGTCCTCTTTTGGGGATAAAAGAGGCATTTGTGGGTGAAAAGGTCCTATTTCCAGGGGGAACCCTGGTATTTCTTGGAGAAGATGTGATATATTTGGGAGAAATCTGGCATTTCTGTAAGAAAATTTCCAGTTTTGAGGATAGAACAGGTATTTGTGGGTGAAAAGGTCCTATTTGAAGGGGGAAACCTGGTATTTCTTGGAGAAGATGTGATATATTTGGGAGAAATCAGGCATTTCTGGAAGAAAATGTCCTATTTTGGGGATAAAGCAGGTATTTGTGGGTGAAAAGGTCCTATTTGAAGGGGGAACCCTGGTATTTCTTGAAGAAGATGTGGTATATTTGGGAGAAATGTGGCATTTCTGGAAGAAACTGTCCTATTTTGGGGATAAAAGAGCTATTTGTGGGTGAAGAGGTCCTATGTCGAGGGGGAAAGCTGGTATTTCTTGGAGAAGATGTGATCTATTTGGGAGAAATGTGGCATTTCTGGAAGAAAATGTCCTATTGTGGGGATAAAAGAGGTATTTGTGGGTGAAAAGGTCCTATTTGAAGGGGGAAAGCTGGTATTTCTTGGAGAAGATGTGATATATTTGGGAGAAATGTGGCAGTTCTGGAAGACACTGTCCAATTTTGGGGATAAAGGAGGTATTTGTGGGTGAAAAGGTCCTATTTGAACGGGGAAAGCTGGTATTTCTTGGAGAAGATGTGGTATATTTGGGAGAAATGTGGCATGTCTGGAAGAAACTGTCCTATTTTGGGGATAAAAGAGTTACTTGTGGGTTAAAAGGTCCTATTTGAAGGGGGAAAGCTGGTATTTCTTGGAGAAGATGTGATATATTTCGGAGAAATGTGGCATGCCTGGAGGAAACTGTCCTATTTTGGGGATAAAAGAGGTATTTGTGGGTGAAAAGGTCCTATTTGAAGGGGGAAACGTGGTACTTCTTGGAGAAGATGTGGTATATTTGGGAGAAATCAGGCATTTCTAGAAGAAAATATCCTCTTTTGGGGATAAAAGAGGTATTTGTGGGTGAAAAGGTCCTATTTGAAGGGGGAAAGCTGGTATTTCTTGGAGAAGATGTGATATATTTGGGAGAAATGTGGCATGTCTGGACAAAATGTCCAATTTTGGGGATAAAAGAGGTATTTGTGGGAGAAAAGGTCCTATTTGAAGGGGGAAACCTGGTATTTCTTGGAGAAGATGTGATATATTTGGGAGAAATGTGGCCTTTCTGGAAGAAAATGTCCAATCTGGGGTCAGAAGGCTGGTATTTGTGGGGGAAAAGGTCCTATATGAAGGGGGAAAGCTGGTATTTCTTGGAGAAGATGTGATATATTTGGGAGAAATGTGGCATTTCTGGAAGAAAATGTCCTCTTTTGGGGATAAAAGAGGTATTTGTGGGTGAAAGGATCCTATTTGAAGGGGGAAAGCTGGTATTTCTTGGAGAAGATGTGATATATTTGGGAGAAATGTGGCATTTCTGGAAGAAAATGTCCTATTTTGGGGATAAAAGAGGTATTTGTGGGTGAAAAGGTCCTATTTGAAGGGGGAAAGCTGGTATTTCTTGGAGAAGATGTGATATATTTGGGAGAAATCTGGCATTTCCGGAAGAAAATGTCCTATTTTGGGGATAAAAGAGGTATTTGTGGGTGAAAAGTTCCTATTTGATGGGGGAAACGTGTTATTTCTTGGAGAAGATGTGATCAATTTGGGAGAAATGTGGCATTTCTGGAAGAAACTGTCCTCTTTTGGGGATAAAAGAGGAATTTGTGGGAGAAATGTCCTATTTCAGGAGGAATCCTGGTATTTCTTGGAGATGTGATATGTTTGGGAGTAATGTGGCAGTTCTGGAAGAAACTGTCCTCTTTGGGGATAAAAGATGTATTTCGGGGAGAAAAGGTCCTATTTGAAGGGGGAACCCTGGTATTTCTTGGAGCAGATGTGATATATTTGGGAGAAATGTGGCATTTCTGGAAGAAACTGTCCTGTTTTGGGGATCAAAGAGGAATTTGTGGGTGAAAAGGTCCTATTTGAAGGGGGAATCCTGGTATTTCTTGGAGAAGATGTGATACATTTGGGAGAAATGTGGCATTTCTGGAAGAAACTGTCCTATTTTGGGGATAAAAGAGGTATTTGTGGGTGAAAAGGTCCTATTTGAAGGGGGAACCCTGGTATTTCTTGGAGAAGATGTGATATATTTGGGAGACATGTGGCATTTCTGGAAGAAAATGTCCAATCTGGGAGACGAAGGCTGGTATTTGTGGGTGACAAGGTCCTATTTCAGGTGGAACCCTGGTATTTCTTGGAGAAGATGTGATATATTTGGGAGAAATCTGGCATGTCCGGATGAACCTGTCTTATTTTGGGGATAAAAGAGGTATTTGTGGGTGAAAAGGTCCTATTTGAAGGGGGAAACGTGGTATTTCTTGGAGAAGATGTGATATATTTGGGAGAAATCTGGCATTTCTGGAAGAAAAAGTCAAATTTGGGGGGAGAAGGCTGATATTTGTGGGAGAAAAGTTCCTATTTTAGGAGGAATTCTGGTATTTCTTGGAGAAGATGTGATATATTTGGGAGAAATCTGGCATGTCTGGAAGAAACTGTCCTCTTTTGGGGATAAAAGAGGTATTTGTGGGTGAAAAGGTCCTATTTGAAGGGGGAAACGTGGTATTTCTTGGAGAAGATGTGATCTATTTGGGAGAAATGTGGCATTTCTGGAAGACAATATCCAATTTTCCGGGGAGAAGGCTGGTATTTGTGGTTGAAAAGGTCCTATTTCACGAGGAATCCTGGTATTTCTTGGAGATGTGATATGTTTGGGAGAAATCTGGCCTTTCTGGAAGAAAATGTCCTCTTTTGGGGAAAAAAGAGGTATTTGTCGGTGAAAAGGTCCTATTTGAAGGGGGAAACGTGGTATTTCTTGGAGAAGATGTGATATATTTTTGAGAAATCGGGCATTTCTGGAAGAAAATGTCCAATCTGGGGGGAGAAGGCTGGTATTTGTGGGAGAAAAGGTCCTATTTCAGGAGGAATCCTGGTATTTCTTGGAGAAGATGTGATCTATTTGGGAGAAATGTGGCATTTCTGGAAGAAACTGTCCTATTTTGGGGATGAAAGAAGTATTTGTGGGTGAAAAGGTCCTATTTGAAGGGCGAAACCTAGTATTTCTTGGAGAAGATGTGATATATTTGGGAGAAATCTGGCATGTCTGGAAGAAAATGTCCAATCTGGGGGCAGAAGGCTGGTATTTGTGGGTGAAAAGGTCCTATTTGAAGGGGGAAACCTGGTATTTCTTGGAGAAGATGTGATATATTTGGGAGAAATCTGGCATTTCTGGAAGAAAAAGTCAAATTTGGGGGGAGAAGGCTGATATTTGTGGGAGAAAAGTTCCTATTTTAGGAGGAATTCTGGTATTTCTTGGAGAAGATGTGATATAATTGGGAGAAATCTGGCAGTTCTGGAAGAAACTGTCCTATTTTGGGGATAAATGAGGTATTTGTGGGTGAAAAGGTCCTATTTGAAGGGGGAAAGCTGGTATTTCTTGGAGAAGATGTGATATATTTGGGAGAAATGTGGCATTTCTGGAAGAAAATGTCCTCTTTTGGGGATAAAACAGGTATTTGTGGGTGAAAAGGTCCTATTTGAAGGAGGAAATCTGGTAGTTCTTGGAGAAGCTGTGATATATTTGGGAGAAATGTGGCATTTCTGGAAGAAACTGTCCTCTTTTGGGGATAAAAGAGGTATTTGTGGGTGAAAAGGTCCTATTTGAAGGGGGAACCCTGGTATTTCTTGGAGAAGATGAGATATATTTGGGAGAAATCTGGCATTTCTTGAAGAAAATTTCCTATTTTGGGGATCAAACAGGTTTTTGTGCGTGAAAAGGTCCTATTTGAAGGGGGAAAGCTGGTATTTCTTGGAGAAGATGTGATATATTTGGGAGAAATGTGGCATTTCTGGAAGAAAATGTCCTATTGTGGGGATAAAAGAGGTATTTGTGGGTGAAAAGGTCCTATTTGAAGGGGGAAAGCTGGTATTTCTTGGAGAAGATGTGATCTATTTGGGAGAAATGTGGCCTTTCTGGAAGAAAATGTCCTCTTTTGGGGATAAAAGAGGTATTTGTGGGAGAAAAGGTCCTATTTGAAGGGGGAAACCTGGTATTTCTTGGAGAAGCTGTGATCTATTTGGGAGAAATGTGGCATTTCTGCAAGAAAATGTCCAATCTGGGGGGAGTAGGATGGTATTTGTGGGTGAAAAGGTCCTATTTGAAGGGGGAATCCTGGTATTTCTTGGAGAAGATGTGATATATTTGGGAGAAATGTGGCATTTCCGGAAGAAACTGTCCTATTTTGGGGATAAAAGAGGTATTTGTGGGTGAAAAGGTCCTACTTGAAGGGGGAAAGCTGGTATTTCTTGGAGAAGATGTGATATATTTGGAAGAAATCTGGCCTTTCTGGAAGAAACTGTCGTCTTTTGGGGATAAAACAGGTACTTGTGGGTGAAAAGGTCCTATTTGAAGGGGGAAAGCTGGTATTTCTTGGAGAAGATGTGATCTATTTGGGAGAAATGTGGCCTTTCTGGAAGAAACTGTCCTCTTTTGGGGATAGAACAGGTACTTGTGGGTGAAAAGGTCCTATTTCCAGGGGGAACCCTGGTATTTCTTGGAGAAGATGTGATATATTTGGGGGAAATGTGGCATTTCTGGAAGAAAATGTTCTATTTTGGGGATAAAAGAGGTATTTGTGGGTGATAAGGTCCTATTTGAAGGGGGAAACCTGGTATTTCTTGGAGAAGATGTGATATATTTGGGAGAAATGTGGCATTTCTGGATGAAACTGTCCTATTTTGGGGATAAAAGAGGTATTTGTGGGAGAAATGTCCTATTTGAAGGGGGAAACCTGGTATTTCTTGGAGAAGCTGTGATATATTTGGGAGAAATCTGGCATGTCATGAAGAAAATGTCCTATTTTGGGGATAAAGCAGGTATTTGTGGGTGAAAAGGTCCTATTTGAAGGGGGAACCCTGGTATTTCTTGGAGAAGATGTGATCTATTTGGGAGAAATGTGGCATGTCTGGAATAAACTGTCCTCATCTGGGGATAAAAGAGGTATTTGTGGGTGAAATGGTCCTATTTGAAGGGGGAAAGCTGGTATTTCTTGAAGAAGCTGTGATATATTTGGGAGAAATGTGGCATTTCTGGAAGAAACTGTCCTCTTTTGGGGATAAAAGAGGTATTTGTGGGTGAAAGGATCCTATTTGAAGGGGGAACGCTGGTATTTCTTGGAGAAGTTGTGATATATTTGGGAGAAATCTGGCCGTTCTGGAAGAAAAAGTCCTATTTTCTGGGGAGAAGGCCGGTATTTGTGGGAGAAAAGGTCCTATTTCAGGTGGAATCCTGGTATTTCTTGGAGATGTGATATGTTTGGGAGAAATGTGGCATTTCTTGAAGAAAATGTCCTCTTTCGGGGATAAAAGAGGTATTTGTGGGTGAAAAGGTCCTATTTGAAGGGGGAACCCTGGTATTTCTTGGAGAAGCTGTGATCTATTTGAGAGAAATGTGGCATTTCTGGAAAAAAATGTCCAATTTGGGGGGAGTCGGATGGTATTTGTGGGTGAAAAGGTCCTATTTGAAGGCGGAAAGCTGGTATTTCTTGGAGAAGATGTGATATATTTGGAAGAAATGTGGCATTTCTGGAAGAAACTGTCCTATTTTGGGGATAAAAGAGGTATTTGTGGGTGAAAAGGTCCTATTTGAAGTAGGAAACCTGGTATTTCTTGGAGAAGCTGTGATATATTTGGGAGAAATGTGGCATTTCTGCAAGAAAATGTCCAATTTGGGGGGAGTAGGATGGTATTTGTGGGTGAATAGGTCCTATTTGAAGGGGGAAAGCTGGTATTTCTTGGAGAAGATGTGATATATTTGGGAGAAATGTGGCATTTCTGGAAGAAACTGTCCTATTTTGGGGATAAAAGAGGTATTTGTGGGTGAAAAGGTTCTATTTGAAGGGGGAAACCTGGTATTACTTGGAGAAGATGTTCTGTATTTGGGAGAAATCGGGCATTTCTGGAAGAAACTCTCCTATTGTGGGGATAAAACAGATATTTGTGGTTGAAAAAGTCCTATTTGAAGAGGGAAAGCTGGTATTTCTTGGAGAAGCTGTGATCTATTTGGGATAAATCGGGCATTTCTGGAAGAAACTGTCCTATTGTGGGGATAAAACAGATATTTGTGGGTGAAAAGGTCCTATTTGAAGGGGGAAAGCTGGTATTTCTTGGAGAAGATGTGATATATTTGGGAGAAATCTGGCCTTTCTTGAAGAAACTGTCCTCTTTTGGGGATAAAAGAGGTATTTGTGGGTGAAAAGGTCCTATTTGAAGGGGGAACCCTGGTATTTCTTGGAGAAGCTGTGATCTATTTGGGAGAAATGTGGCATTTCTGCAAGAAAATATCCAATTTGGGGGGAGTAGGATGGTATATGTGGGTGAAAAAGTCATATTTTAAGGGGGAATCCTGGTATTTCTTGGAGAAGATGTGATCTATTTGGGAGAAATGTGGCATTTCCGGAAGAAACTGTCCTCTTTTGGGGATAAAAGAGGTATTTGTGGGTGAAAAGGTTTTATTTGAAGGGGGAAACCTGGTATTTCTTGGAGAAGATGTGATATATTTGGGAGAAATCTGGCCTTTCTGGAAGAAACTGTCCTCTTTTGGGGATAGAACAGGTATTTGTGGGTGAAAAGGTCGTTTTTCAGGAGGAATCCTGGTATTTCTTGGAGAAGATGTGATATATTTGGGACAAATCTGGCATGTCAGGAAGAAACTGATCGACTTTGGGGAGAAAGGAGGTATTTGTGGGTGAAAAGGTCCTATTTGAAGGGGGAACCCTGGTATTTCTTGGAGAAGATGTGATATATTTCGGAGAAATGTGGCATGTCTGGAGGAAACTGTCCTCTTTTGGGGATACAAGAGGTATTTGTGGGTGAAATGGTCCTATTTGAAGGGGGATAGCTGGTATTTCTTGGAGAAGATGTGATATATTTGGGAGAAATGTGGCCTTTCTGGAAGAAAATGTCCTCTTTTGGGGATAAAGCAGGTATTTGTGGGTGAAAAGGTCCTATTTGAAGGGGGAAACGTGGTATTTCTTGGAGAAGATGTGATATATTTGGGAGAAATGTGGCATGTCTGGAGGAAAATGTCCAATTTTGGGGATAAAAGAGGTATTTGTGGGTGAAAAGGTCCTATTTGAAGGGGGAAACGTGTTATTTCTAGGAGAAGATGTGATCTATTTGGGAGAAATCTGGCATTTCTAGAAGAAACTGTCCTATTGTGGGGATAAAAGAGGTATTTGTGGGTGAAAAGGTCCTATTTGAAGGGGGAAAGCTGGTATTTCTTGGAGAAGATGTGATCTATTCGGGAGAAATGTGGCCTTTCTGGAAGAAAATGTCCTCTTTTGGGGATAAAAGAGGTATTTGTGGGTGAAAAGGTCCTATTTGAAGGGGGAAACCTGGTATTTCTTGGAGAAGCTGTGATCTATTTGGGAGAAATGTGGCATTTCTGCAAGAAAATGTCCAATCTGGGGGGAGTAGAATGGTATTTGTGGGTGAAAAGGTCCTATTTGAAGGGGGAAACCTGGTATTTCTTGGAGAAGATGTGATATATTTGGGAGAAATGTGGCATTTCCGGAAGAAACTGTCCTATTTTGGGGATAAAAGAGGTATTTGTGGGTGAAAAGGTCCTATTTGAAGGGGGAAAGCTGGTATTTCTTGGAGAAGATGTGATATATTTGGAAGAAATCTGGCCTTTCTGGAAGAAACTGTCGTCTTTTGGGGATAAAACAGGTTCTTGTGGGTGAAAAGGTCCTATTTGAAGGGGGAAAGCTGGTATTTCTTGGAGAAGATGTGATCTATTTGGGAGAAATGTGGCCTTTCTGGAAGAAACTGTCCTCTTTTGGGGATAGAACAGGTACTTGTGGGTGAAAAGGTCCTATTTGAAGGGGGAAAGCTGGTATTTCTTGGAGAAGATGTGATCTATTTGGGAGAAATGTGGCATTTCTGGAAGAAACTGTCCTCTTTTGGGGATAAAAGAGGTATTTGTGGGTGAAAAGGTCCTATTTGAAGGGGGAAAGCTGGTATTTCTTGGAGAAGCTGTGATATATTTGGGAGAAATGTGGCATTTCTGGAAGAAACTGTCCTCTTTTGGGGATAAAAGAGGTATTTGTGGGTGAAAGGATCCTATTTGAAGGGGGAACGCTGGTATTTCTTGGAGAAGATGT